>WNWK01016856.1:0-43850 GCA_009830355.1 Cherax destructor
ACTGAATGACTTGACTGACTGACTAACTGAATGACTTCTGACTGACTTACTGAATGACTTGACTACTGAATGACTTGACTGACTGACTACTGAATGACTTGACTGACTGACTTACTGAATGACTGACTGCTGACTTACTGAATGACTTGACTGACTGACTTACTGAATGACTTGACTGACTGACTTACTGAATGACTTGACTGACTGACTTACTGAATGCTTGCTGACTGACTTACTGAATGACTTGACTGACTTACTGAATGACTTGACTGACTTACTGAATGTCTTGACTGACTTACTGAATGTCTTGACTGACTTACTGAATGTCTTGACTGACTTACTGAATGTCTTGACTGACTTACTGAATGTCTTGACTGACTTACTGAATGTCTTGACTGACTTACTGAATGACTTGACTTGACTGACTTACTGAATGTCTTGACTGACTTACTGAATGACTTGACTGACTGACTTACTGAATGATTTGACTGACTGACTTACTGGAATGACTTGAACTGACTTACTGAATGACTTGACTGAGCTTACTGAATGACTTGACTGACTTACTGAATGACTTGACTGACTGACTTACTGAATGACTTGACTGACTGACTTACTGAATGACTTGACTGACTTACTGAATGACTTGACTGATTTGACTTACTGACGCCTGAATGACTTGACTGACTTACTGAATGACTTGATCTGACTGACTTACTGAATGGCAATGACTTGACTGACTGACTTACTGAATGGACTTGACTGACTGACTTACTGAATGCTTGACTGACTTACTGAATGTCTGACTGACTTACTGAATGTCTTGACTGACTTACTGAATGTCTTGACTGACTTACTGAATGACTTGACTGACTGACTTACTGAATGACTTGACTGACTTACTGAATGACTTGACTGACTGAATGACTTGACTGACTGACTTACTGAATGACTTGACTGACTGACTTACTGAATGACTTGACTGACTGACTTACTGAATGACTTGACTTACTGACTTACTGAATGACTTGACTGACTTACTGAATGGGCTGACTTACTGAATGACTTGACTGACTTACTGAATGACTTGACTGACTGACTTACTGAATGACTTGACTGACTTACTGAATGACTTGACTGACTTACTGAATGACTTTATTAAAGTTAGAGACACTCAGTACAACCATCGACTTCAGTTCCAGAATCTCTACTATCCACCTCAGCCCAGTAGGGCCACAGCATAACTCTCCACTCTCTTCACAATCATCCACAAACATTAGCACCCACAATTTAAGGTAAATACTATTATTTCTGTTACATTTGTAGTCTTAAGCAGTAAAAACAACATAATACATCACGATAATGAACTACAATTACATATTCTCTCTTATATTTGTAAGATCTGTTGGTCTAAAAAAAACTTGTTTGGCTTTTTGGGGACTCTCAGGAACGTAACCCTATTTTTCCCATAAGTTCTTTTAATTATCTAACACGATTTTAGCTAACACGACGTTTTCAGGAACGTAACTACCGTGCTAAATGAGGGCCTACTGTACTGCAGAAAACAACAATATGAAGTTCAATGATGAGAAATTTCAATTACTCAGATATGGAAAACGTGAGGAAATTAAAATTTCATCGGAGTATGAAACAAATTCCAACCACACAATTGAGCAAAAAACTAATGTCAAAGACCTGGGAGTGATCATGTCAGAGGATCTCACCTTCAAGGACCATAACACCGTAGCAATCGCATCTGCTAGAAAAATAACAGGATGGATAATGAGAACCTTCAAAACCAAGGATGCCAAGCCCATGTTGACACTTTTCAGGTCGCTTGTTCTATCTAGGCTGGAATATTGCTGCACACTAACTGCACCTTTCAAGGCAGGTGAAATTGCTGACCTAGAAAATGTGCAGGGAACCTTCACGGCACGCATAACTGTGATAAACCACCTCAATTACTGGGAACGCTTGAAGTTCCTAAACCTGTACCCCCTAGAACGCAGGCAGGAGAGATACATTATTATATACACGTGGAAAATTCTCGAGGGATTAGTACCAAACTTGCACACCAGAGTCACACACTACGAAAGCAAAAGACTCGGCAGGAGATGTAACATCCCCCCAATGAAAAGCAGGGGTGCCACTAGCACGTTGAGAGACAACACAATAAGTGTCAGGGGCCCAAGACTATTCAACTTCCTCCCAGCATACATCAGGGGGATTACCAACAAACCCCTGGCTGTCTTCAAGCAGGCACTGGACAGGCACCTAAAGTCGGTACCTGACCAGCCAGGCTGTGGTTCGTACGTTGGACTGTGTGCGGCCAGCAGTAACAGCCTGGTTGATCAGGCTCTGATCCAACATGAGGCCTGGTCACAGACCGGGCCGCAGGGGCATTGACCTCTGGAACTCTCTCCAGGTATAGGATATGACACACAGTCAGGTAATATGACTCACAGTCAGGTAATATGACTCACAATCAGGTAATATGACACACAGGTAATATGACACACAGTCAGGTAATATGACTCACAATCAGGTAATATGACACACAGGTAATATGACACACAGTCAGATAATAAGACTCAGTCAGGTAATATGACTCACCGTCAGGTAACATGACACACAGTCAGGTAATATGACACACAGACAGGTAATATGACACACTGTCAGGTGATATGACACACAGACAGGTAATATGACACAGAGTCAGGTAATATGACACACAGTCAGGTAATATGACACACAGTCAGATAATATGACACAGTCAGGTAATATGACACACTGTCAGGTAATATAACACACAGTCATGTGATATGACACAGACAGATAATATGACACACAGTCAGGTGATATGACACACATACAGGTAATATGACACACTGACAGGTAATATGACACAGTCAGGTAATATAACACACAGGTAATATGACACACAGTCAGGTAATATGACACACTCTCAGGTAATATGACACACAGTCAGGTAATATGACACACTGACAGGTAATATGACACACTGACAGGTAATATGACACACTGACAGGTAATATGACACAGTCAGGTAATATGACACACTGTCAGGTAATATGACACACAGTCAGGTAATATGACACAGTCAGGTAATATGACACACTGTCAAGTAATATGACATACAGTCAGGTAATATGACACCCTGTCAGGTAATATGGCACACAGACAGGTAATGTGACACACAGTCAGGTAATATGACATACAGTCAGGTGATATGACACACAGTCAGGTGATATGACACACAGACAGGTGATATGACACACAGTCAGGTGATATGACACACAGACAGGTAATATGACACACAGTCAGGTGATATGACACACAGACAGGTAATATGACATACAGTCAGGTGATATGAGACACAGTCAGGTAATATGACACACAGTCAGGTGATATGACACACATACAGGTAATATGACACACAGTCAGGTGATATGAGACACAGGTAATATGACACACTGACAGGTAATATGACACAGTCAGGTAATATGACACAGTCAGGTCATATGACACAGTCAGGGAGAGCAACTGCTAAAATCTAAGCATCTGTATAACTAAATTTAATGAACACGCAAAAATATACATGAGTCTGATACTGTACCTGACACACTATACATGAGTCTGATACTATACCTGACACACTATACATGAGTCTGATACTATATCTGACACACTATACATGAGTCTGATACTATACCTGACACACTATACATGAGTCTGATACTGTACCTGACACACTATACATGAGTCTGATACTATACCTGACACACTATACATGAGTCTGATACTGTACCTGACACACTATACATGAGTCTGATACTATACCTGACACACTATACATGAGTCTGATACTATACCTGACACACTATACATGAGTCTGATACTATACCTGACACACTATATATGAGTCTGATACTATACTTGACACACTATACATGAGTCTGATACTATACTTGACACACTATACATGAGTTTGATACTGTACCTGACACTATACATGAGTCTGATACTGTACCTGACACACTATGCATGAGTCTGATACTGTACCTGACACACTATACATGAGTCTGATACTATACTTGACACACTATACATGAGTCTGATACTGTACCTGACACTATACATGAGTCTGATACTATACTTGACACACTATACATGAGTCTGATACTATACCTGACACACTATACATGAGTCTGATACTATACTTGACACACTATACATGAGTCTGATACTGTACCTGACACACTATACATGAGTCTGGTACTGTACCTGACACTATACATGAGTCTGATACTGTAACTGATATTCCCTCTTCTTCACACTGTAAGAAATGCATTACCCGGAAACCTCTTCCCATACAAGATGTATTTCAGACACATATGCAACACTTGGGTATATTTATTGAGGAAATGTTTCGCCACACAGTGGCTTCATCAGTCCAGTACAAAGTAGAAAGGTGTAAGGAGAGGAGGAGTTTGAGGTAATCAGTCCCTCGGCCTGGAGTCGATGTGTTCAGTCCATCAATCTTGTTAGAAGTGCAGCACAAGGCCGTAGAGGTGGCTTATATGCTGTATTCAGGTGAGGTGAAGCAGGAGGGGGGGTCATAGTGGTACCATCCACTAGTCGAAGTAGGTCTTCGTCAAGGTTGGACAAGTGTTGAAGAATGCGTTTGTATCAAGATCCCAAGATGTTGCTGTGTCAGACAGGATGTAGATGAATGGTTCAGAGAACCGACAAGTTATAAATTAGACACATATGCACATTGGGTATCTTTGTTGAGGAAACGTTTCGCCACACAGTGGCTTCATCAGTCCAATACAAAGTAGAAAGGTGTAAGGAGAGGAGGAGTTTGAGGTAATCAGTCCTCGGCCTGGAGTCGATGTGTTCAGTCCATCAATCTTGTTAGAAGTGCAGCACAAGGCCGTAGAGGTGGCTTATATGCTGTATTCAGGTGAGGTGAAGCAGGAGGAGGCGGGGTCATAGTGGTACCATCCACTAGTCGAAGTAGGTCTTCGTCCAAAGGTTGGACAAGTGTTGAAGAATGCGTTTGTATCAAGATCCCAAGATGTTGCTGTGTCAGACAGGATGTAGATGAATGGTTCAGAGAACCGACAAGTTATAAATTAGACACATATGCAACACTTGGGTATCTTTGTTGAGGAAACGTTTCGCCACACAGTGGCTTCATCAGTCCAATACAAAGTAGAAAGGTGTAAGGAGAGGAGGAGTTTGAGGTAATCAGTCCCTCGGCCTGGAGTCGATGTGTTCAGTCCATCAATCTTGTTAGAAGTGCAGCACAAGGCCGTAGAGGTGGCTTATATGCTGTATTCAGGTGAGGTGAAGCAGGAGGAGGCGGGGTCATAGTGGTACCATCCAGTAGTCGAAGTAGGTCTTCATCCAAAGGTTGGACAAGTGTTGAAGAATTCGTTTGTATCAAGATCCCAAGACCTACTTCGACTAGTGGATGGTACCACTATGACCCCACCTCCTCCTGCTTCACCTCACCTGAATACAGCATATAAGCCACCTCTACGCCCTTGTGCTGCACTTCTAACAAGATTGTTGGAAGGCTAACAAGCAGGGGAAGGCCTCGGTCAGATGACCAAAAGCTTCAGCGGAATACAGCATATAAGCCACCTCTATGGCCTTGTGCTGCACTTCTAACAAGATTGATGGACTGAACACATCAACTCCAGGCCGGGGGACTGATTACCCCAAACTACTCCTCTCCTTACACCTTTCTACTTTGTATTGGACTGATGAAGCCACTGTGTGGCAAAACGTTTCCTCAATAAAGATAACCAAGTGTTGCATATGTGTCTAATTTATAACTTGTCGGTTCTCTGAACCATTCATCTACAAGATGTATTTCACTGACAGTCTTGGACAAAATTTGTTTCCCTGGACGCCACACTCACTATGGATTACCTTACAAGGTAAGGCAATCAAGGTAAGGCAATAGCAAAATATGTCATCCAGAATGTATCCTTCCATGCCTTCATGGGTGAGACACATTTTGTCACTGTACATAATGTAGAACAGGACATCAACCTTTCCCATGTGCACTGTCATCAACATTGCAGTCACAGTACACAGACATTCCTTCCTCTTTCAAGCTGTGGAACTATCCTCATCCCACACAGACTATTGCAGCAAGAATTTACAGTGTTGGCCAGACATTCATGAGGAATTCTAGTTCCAAAACCTCCCTATTAACAAAGTAGAAGCCAGTGTCCACTCTGCCTGAGGATGGAGAAGTTATGCAAGGAATGTAGTTTGTATTTATATAGTGGGCAATGCTTACAGGTAAGGGAGCTCCAACCATCACCAACAATGCAGACAATACTGGCACTTTGGCCATCCTGCCAAATATTGCAGATCAACAGCTGAATATCCAGTTTGCAGTGCAGATGCTTGCAATAATCCATCATGCAACCAACTCCCCATTAGCCATAACCACAGAGAAGTACATTGCATATCCCTGCCAATGTTCAGTTTCGTGAGGAATCAAAATATGCTATCTCAAAAAACAACAAGAAGGCCTATCAAACAATATGGCAGTGACTGAGCTCCTCTCTAAGGACCATACCACTGTTCACTCTACTCCAAAGCTTCCCAGCACCTACTGCACCTTGTTGAAACCTCAACTACAGTCACCAGTGTTCAACTCTTATTAAGTCCTCATCTTTGACATTTCTATCTCTTTACCATCTTCCATTCTTACTACTTCATTGTCTTCCATTTCCCACATTTCTCCACCCACACAGCCTCACCCAGCTCAGCCTTCAACACTTTCTGCATTTTACGAAGAAATGTGGGAACCTAGGGATGTTACAGCCTTTTCTAGAGGCATATATAAAGTAACATCCAAATAACAAAATTATGGAAAATATTAATTCTAGTGATTATCACCGCTCGTACACAATACAACTGTGTCCGCTTTGTTATTCATTGTTGCTTCTCACTCCTAAGTCCATTACAAGCAGAATTGGCTCAAAACAGGATCCTGCAGGAGAAAGCAAGACTAAGGGATATGTCAGAGTACCGGAGGGTGTATCTCGACCGCGACAGAACACGAGAAGAAAGGCAGAAACTGAAAGAGAGGGTACTAAGACAAAAGGAGGAAAGAGAGATGGACAGGAGAACCCAGACTCAGGAAGAAGCTCAAATACAATCACCTACAGATGTCCCCCAACCTGGACAACCCCAATCCAATTAAACATTCTAACCCAAAACACATGTCATACCGAATGCTCCCACCCACCTCATTACAAACTCCACCTTCACACCAACCACCCATAGTTCCTCATCAGGTCTCCCACTTTCCCAACTCCAACGTACCCCCCAGACTACAGTTTTAGAACAGAAGTTGAAGGTTTGGTATACAAATGCAGATGGAATAACAAATAAATGTGAGGAGTTGCATGAAAGAATAAAGGAGACATAATAGCACTCACAGAAACGAAACTCACCAGGATGATAACAGATGCAATCTTTCCACCCGGATATCAAATCCTCAGGAAAGATAGAGGGAGCAGAGGGGAAGGAGGAGTTGCACTGCTCATTAAGAACCGGTGGGGATTTGAGGAAGTGGATGGAATGGGCGAAAGGGACTACATAGTAGGAACAATCCAGTCTGAGGGCCATAAGGTGATAATTGCTGTAATGTACAACCCGCCACAGAACTGCAGAAGGCCAAGAGAAGAATATGATGAGAGCAACAGAGCAATGGTAGACACACTAGCCAAGGTGGCCAGAAGAGCTCACATGGGGAGAGCAAAGTTACTAGTTATGGGTGATTTCAATCGCAAGGAGATTGACTGGGAAAACCTGGAGCCCCGTGGTGGTCCTGAAACATGGAGAGCCAAGATGATGGAAAACCTCATGCATCAACATGTTAGAGACACTACCAGAGAGAGAGGTGAAGATGATCCACCAAGACTGGACCTAGTATTCACCTTGAGTAGTTCGGACATTGAGGATATCACGTATGAAAGACCCCCTTGGAGCTAGTGATCGTGTGGTTCTGTGTTTTGATTATATAGTTGAGCTACAAGTGGAGAGGGGAGCAGGAATAGGAGGGGGAAAATGAAACTACAAAAGGGGGGACTACACAGGCATGAGGAACTTCCTACAAGACGTTCAGTGGGAGAGAGAATTGGCAGGAAAACCAGTAAAAGAAATGATGGACTATGTGACAACAAAATGCAAAGAGGCAGAGGAGAGGTTTGTTCCCAAGGGAAACAGAAGTAATGGGAAGACCAGAATGAGTCCTTGGTTCACCCAAAGGTGTAGGGAGGCAAAAACTAAGTGCACTAGAGAATGGAAAAAGTGCACAAGACAAAGGACCCAGGAAAATAAAGAGATTAGCCGAAGAGCCAGAAACGAATATGCACAGGTAAGAAGGGAGGCTCAGCGACAATATGAAAATGACATAGCATCAAAAGTCAAGTCTGACCTTAAGCTGTTGTATAGCCACATCAGGAGGAAAACAACAGTCAAGGACCAGGTAATCAGGCTGAGGAAGGAAGGTGGGGAGTTCACAAGAAACGACCAAGAGGTATGTGAGGAGCTCAACATGAGATTTAAAGAGGTATTTACAGAGGAGACAGGAAGGACTCCAGGAATTCAGAATAGGGAGGTACACCAACAAGTGCTGGATGAAATACACACAACCGAGGAGGAGGTGAAGAAGCTACTATGTGAACTCGATACCTCAAAAGCGGTGGGACCAGACAACATCTCTCCGTGGGTCCTTAGAGAGGGAGCAGAGATGTTGTGTGTGCCACTAACAAAAACCTTCAACACATCCATTGAAACTGGGCAACTACGTGAGGTGTGGAAGATGGCAAATGTAGTCCCAATTTTTAAGAAAGGAGACAGACACGAGGCATTAAACTACAGACCTGTGTCACTGATGTGTATAGTATGCAAAGTCATGGAGAAGATCATCAGGAGGAGAGTGGTGGAGCACCTAGAAAGACACAAGCTTATAAACGACAACCAGCATGGTTTCAGGGAAGGAAAATCTTGTGTCACAAACCTACTGGAGTTTTATGACAAGGTAACAGAAGTAAAACACGAGAGAGAGGGGTGGATAGACTGCATTTTCTTGGACTGCAAGAAGGCATTTGACACAGTTCCTCACAAGAGGTTAATGCAAAAGCTAGAGGATCAGACACATGTAACAGGAAAGGCACTGCAATGGATCAGAGAATATCTGACAGGGAGGACACAACGAGTCATGGTACGTGATGAGGTGTCAGGGTGGGCACCTGTGACGAGTGGGGTTCCACAGGGGTCAGTCCTAGGACCTGTGCTGTTTTTGGTATATGTGAATGACATAACGGAAGTGATAGAATCAGAAGTTTTTCTGTTTACAGATGATGTGAAGTTCTTCTTTCTTCTTTCAACACGTCGGCCGTTTCCCACCAAAGCGGGGTGGCCCAAAAGGAAAAACGAAAGTTTCTCCTTTTACATTTAGTAATATATACAGGAGAAGGGGTTACTAGCCCCTTGCTTCCGGCATTTTAGTCGCCTCTTACGACACGCATGGCTTACGGAGGAAGAATTCTGTTCCACTTCCCCATGTGAAGTTAATGAGAAGAATTAAATCAGTCGAGGATCAGGCAGGACTACAAAGAGACCTGGACAGGCTACAAGCCTGGTCCAGTAACTGGCTCCTTGAATTTAACCCTGCCAGATGTAAAGTCATGAAGATCTGGGAAGGGCAAAGAAGACCGCAGGCAGAGTATAGTCTAGGAGGCCAAAGACTGCAAACCTCACTCTAGGAAAAAGATCTTGGGGTGAGTATAATACCAAGCACATCTCCTGAGGCACACATCAATCAGATAACTGCTGCAGCATATGGGCGGCTGGCAAACCTAAGAATAGCATTCCAATACCTCACTAAGGAATCGTTTAAGACTCTGTACACCATATACGTCAGGCCCATACTCGAGTATGCAGCACCAGTTTAGAAACCACACCTGGTCAAGCACGTCAAGAAATTAGAGAAAGTGCAAAGGTTTGCAACAAGACTAGACCCAGAGCTATGGGTATTGTCCTACGAAAAAAGGTTAAGGGAAATCGGTCTGACAACACTAGAGGACAGGAGGGTTAGGGGAGACATGATAACGACATATAAAATACTGCGAGGAATAGATAAGGTGGACAGAGACAAGATGTTCCAGAGAGGGGACACAGAAACAAGGGGTCACAATTGGAAGTTGAAGACTCCTATGAGTCAAAGGGATGTTAGGAAGCATTTCTTCAGTCATAGAGTTGTCAGGAAGTGAAATAGCATAGAAAGTGACGTAGTGGAGGCAGGAACCATACAGTCATCCCTTGGTTTTCGATTTTAATCCATTCCAGATGGATCATCTAAAACCAAAATCAGCAAAAACCAAAACTATTTTCCCCATAAGAAATAATGGAAATTCAATTAATTAGTTCCAGAAACCCAGAAGTTTGGAAAAAAAAAATTGGGGCCTTAAAGATAGATTTACATGCACAAATGAATGAACTCTATGTGGCACTTACCTTTATTGAAGACTGATGTTGCTGGATGGAAGAGAGGGAGGAGGGGAGAGGGAAGAGACCCTATTTTTTGGAAGGGGAATCCCCTTCCATAAGGAATTTAGGTACCAAGTCCTTATCCGGGGTCACTTCCCTGCATGCCTGCTACACTCCCTCCCTGCCTGCTACACTCCCTCCCTGTCTGCTATGCTCCCTCCCTGCCTGCTACACTCCCTGCCTGCTACACTCCCTCCCTGTCTGCTACACTCCCTGCATACATGCTACACTCCCTGCATACATGCTACACTCCCTGCATACATGCTACACTCCCTGCATACATGTTACACTCCCTGCATACATGCTACACTCCCTGCTTACATGCTACACTCCCTGCATACATGCTACACTCCCTGCATACATGCTACACTCCCTGCATACATGCTACACTCCCTGCATACCTGCTACACTCCCTGCATACATGCTACACTCCATGCATACATGCTACACTCCCTGCATACATGCTACACTCCCTGCATACATGCTACACTCCCTGCATTCATGCTACACTCCCTGCATACATGTTACACTCCTGCATACCTGCTACACTCCCTGCATACCTGCTACACTCCCTGCATACATGCTACACTCCCTGCATACATGCTACACTCCCTGCATACATGCTACACTCCCTGCATTCATGGTACACTCCCTGCATACATGCTACACTCCCTGCATACCTGCTACACTCCCTGCATACCTGCTACACTCCCTGCATACATGCTACACTCCCTGCATACATGCTACACTCCCTGCATACATGCTACACTATCTGCATACATGCTACATTCCCTGCATACATGCTACACTCCCTGCATACATGCTACACTCCCTGCATTCATGCTACACTCCCTGCATACATGTTACACTCCCTGCATACCTGCTACACTCCCTGCATACATGCTACATTCTCTGCATACATGCTACACTCCCTGCATACATGCTACACTCCCTGCATACCTGCTACACTCCCTGCATACCTGCTACATGCTACACTCCCTGCATACATGCTACACTCCCTGTATGCCTGCTACACTCTTAAGCTCCATCGTGTTTCTCACTTTCTTTACCAAAGGACTGGCACTAGGAGCTTTCTTTGGGCCCATGGTAGCTTATTTAGTAGTCACACAATAATCAAGGGCCAAAAACAATGAATTGTTAATAAATGTTTTGTATGAACTCCTGGGGTGATGTTCACTCAAGCATAAACAATGCTAGACTGCGTGACAATGTGTGTGGGAGGTGTGTGGTGGCGCCTCGGCCTTTGTATGTGCGCGGCACTGGTGTACAGGTTCCGTACCATCGGCGAAAACTGAGACAATTTTTCCACGAAAAAAGTGATCGAAAACCAAAATCGGTGAAAACTGAGACAATCGAAAACCAAGGGAGGACTGTACATAGTTTTAAGACGAGGTTTGATAAAGCTCATGGAGCAGGGAGAGAGAGGACCTAGTAGCAATCAGTGAAGAGGCAGGGCCAGGAGCTATGACTCGACCCCTGCAACCACAAATAGGTGAGTACAAATAGGTGACTACACTCCCTGCACTCATGCATACCCCAACATTCAGCACTGTATAACCCATATGGGTTTAGAATAATGCAATTTATTTTACTGCAACCTTGTATTTTTTAAGACTTACAATGTTAAATGGTAATAAAATTTAATGCAGGGATGCCTGTATTGGAACAATGCTTCAGCCATTGGGAATTAAGGAGACATTATCAAGTTGTTGATAAAGCTTCCCTGCAGGTATAACATTGCACGATCCCATAGCTGATGAACCTTTCATGAAATACTTGACAACTTCCTCATTGTCCTTTAACTGACACATTGTCCTAGTGAAGTCTCCCAGCTTAAACTGATACATTGTCCTAGTGAAGTCTCCCAGCTTAAGCTGACACATTGTCCTAGCAAAGTCTCCCAGCTCAAGCTGACACATTGTCCTAGTGAAGTCTCCCAGCTCAAGCTGACACATTGTTGTAGTGAAGTCTCCCAGCTTAAGCTGACACATTGTCCTAGTGAAGTCTCCCAGCTCAAGCTGACACATTGCAACATTATGTGACTCCATCCTGTGTGATGAGATCTGACAGGGAAGCATAGCTCTTGTTCCTACTATGTTGCTATCATATACAATAGGGTAGCAGCACACTGCTAATGTATCCAGCTTTGCTAAAACAACATACTGGCATACCTCATTAATGCGGCGCTTCGCTTTAGAGCACTTCGCTAATATAACGCTTTTCAATTATACAGTGGTACATCGACATACAAGCAGCTCCCAACAGTTATGTAAGTGTATTTCTGTAAGTGCTTTTGTAAGTGTATTTTTGGGGGTCTGAAACAGATTAATCTAATTTACATTATTCCTTATGGGAACAAATTCGTTCAGTATCGGCATTCGAACAGCCTTCTGGAACGAATTAAGCTCGTAACCCAAAGGTACCACTGTATTCATGTTTATTATTTTCGGCACTTGCCTTGCTCTTAAGATGGTTTTCTGTTTATTTTTATTTATTTTACTCTTGCATTTTTTTTTAGGCCTAGCTCTATTGCACTTAACCCTTTCGGGGTTTTGGTCGTACTAGTACGTCTTACGCACTGGGGTTATTGACGTACTAGTACGCCTAAATTCTAGCGCCCTCAAATCAAGCAGAAACAGGCTGTTAGGCCTAGATGTGATAGAATGGGTCTGTGCGGTCAGTGTGCGCAGTATAAAAAAATTCCTGCACCACACAGTGCATAATGAGGAAAGAAAAAAACTAACCGTGTTTTTGGTTTAAAACAGCGACTTTGCAGTCTATTTTCGTATGGTATTTATTGTTGTATTCTCGTTTTCTTGGTCTCATTTGATAGAATGGAAGATATATTACAGAAATAGAGATGATTTTGATTGGTTTGACAATAACAAGTACCTTGAAATTGAGCTCAAAGTAGCGAAAATGTTCGATTTTTGACGATGTTCAAGAGTAAACAAATCACACCATGCGTCCAATACACATCAACTGGCGAGTCTAATATTCATGCACAAGTGCTCTGATATTATTTATACCATTTTTACAATGATGCAGTTGTATACATAACAGTAAATCTTCTATTTTTTGTGAGAATAAAAATTCAAAATGGAAAGCAAAAGTAATGTAAGAGGGGCCTGGAGACGTGACTAATGAACAGAGAAGATGTTATTTTAGTGCCAGGAATGTCTGCCTTGTTTATTATGGACCCTATTTTGAAATTGGCATCGTTTGAAATTTGTGTGAAATTGGCCAAATTGCCATTTTCTGACCACTATTTTGGATAGTTGAAATTGGTAAATAGGCGGTTTCTTGTACTCAATCGATAGAAGAAATAGAGTTCTAGCGAAATAGCTATAATTTTAGTAGACTGAAACATTGGAATGTGCCGAAAATAGGGCTCAAAGTGGGCGAAATCGGCGATGCGTAAGTGTCATGGCTACCGCTAATTTCGCGAAAGCATAATTCCGTTAGTTTTCGATCAAATTTCATAATTTTTGTGGCGTTATGATCGGAAAAAGATTCTCTATCATTCCATAAGAAAAAATAATTTTTTTTTTTTTTTAAATTCGTGGACCCTGAGAACGAGTTTCAGAGAGACCCCTTGGACCCCCAAAGGGTTAATAAATGATAGTGTAATCATTTATTAGGCAAGTAAAAAAAAAAGGCTGTGATTCACTTTAAGGTGATACAGTGATACCTCGGGATACGAACAGCTCCTAACTTGAACAATTATGTAAGTGTATTTATGTAAGTGCTTTTGTAAGTGTATTTTTGGGGGTCTGAAACGGATTAATCTAATTTACATTATTCATTCGGTATCAGCACTCGAACAACCTTCTGGAACGAATTAAGTTCGTATCCCGAGGTACCACTGTACAGTGGACCCCCGAGTTTCGATCACCTCAAAACTCGAACAATTATGTAAGTGTATTATTGTAAGTCCTTTTGTAAGTGTATTTTTGGGGGTCTGAAATGGACTAACCTACTTTACATTATTCCTTAAGGGAGCAAATTCGTTCGGTAATGGCACTTGAAGAGCCTTCTGGAACGAATTATGGCCGAAACTCGGGGGTCCACTGTATTAGGTTTACAGCAGCTGTGTAACCCACCATATTAGTGATGTATGTCTGTATACAGCCTCTCCTCACTTAGTGACATACTCGTTTACCGATGACTCAGACTTACGACGGGTTCTCTGACCAGTATGCATACCTAAATAATGAATATTAGAGCTGATTTCCTCTATTGTGTTTATTACAATTTACAGTACACTACTGTATAAACATTTAAAAATATACCAGAAATGTTATAAATGGTGCAAAGGTGACATGTTCGTGAACATGTGTGTGTTCCATTGTATGTGTGTGTTCGTGGACATGTTTTCGAGTGCATGTGTGTGTTCGTGTGCATAGTGACCTGTAATCTGACTCCGGTAATTTGAATCCCACTAGGCTGACTCCGGTAATTCAACTCTGAGGGTGCTTGTCAAAGATGATTGAGACAAACCCACTACCATTATAATATGCTCCTCACTTAGCGACGAATTCGTTTACCGATGAGGTCTTAGGAACGCAACTCTGTTGTTAAGTGAGGAGAGGCTGTACTGTAGGAGTGAAGACTTCACCGTATTTAGTGTCTCCTTACCACTTGTGCTGTACTTATGCACAGTGTTACATGAGGCTTGCCTTCACTATTACTACATGTTATTCCATAAGCAACCATGTCCTTTCGCCTGCTATTTCATTACTCTTTAACCCTTTGACTGTCGTGACCCAAAATTCTAAAGTGTCTCTGTCGCAAAATATTTGAAAAAAAAAAAAAAATTTCTTATTAAATGTTAGAGAATCTTTTCCTGATGTGTTGACACCAAAAGTATGAAATTTGATGGAAAACTTATGGAATTACGCTCTCACAAAGTTAACAATCTTGGTGATAATTACGCATCGGCGATTTCGCCCATTTTGAGCCCTATTTTCGGCCAATTCCATTGTTCTAGTCGACCAAACTCATATCTATTTCTTTAGAGCTCCATTTGTTCTATAGATTGAGTACAAGAAACAGCCCATTTACCGATTTCAACTAACCAATAAAGTGGTCAGAAATTGGCGATTTGGCGAATTTCATGCAAATTAAAAAAGATGCCAATTTCAAAATAGGGTCCAGAATGAACAATGCAGACATTCCTGGCACTAAAATAACGTTTTATATGTTCATCAGTCACGTCTCCAGGCCCTTCTTATATTACTCTTGCTTTATATTTTGAATTTTTATTCACACAAAAAATAGATTTACTGTTATGCAGACTACTGCATTATTGTAATAATTGTATAAATAATGTCAACCCATTCGTGACTGCGCATTAGAATGGCTAGTTGGACACTTATTGGACAATGACGTCATTTGTTTACGCTTGAACATCTGCAAAAATCGAACTTTTCCGCTTTGGGCTCAATTTCAAGGCCCTTTTCATTGTGAAACCAATCAATATCATCTCTACTTCTGTAATATGTTTTCCATTCTATCAAATGAGACCAAGAAAACGAGAATACAGCCATAAATACTATACGAAAATACACCTCAAAGTCGGCGTTTTAATCCAAAAACACGGTCAGAGTTTTTTTTTCTCATTATGCTCTGCGTGCTGCAGGATTTTTTTATACATACTGCGGGCCGCTAGGGCGTTGACCCCCGGAACTCTCTCCAGGTAAACTCTCCAGGTGAACACTGACCACACAGACTCATTCTCTCACATGTGGGCCTACCAGCTTTCTCCCGCTTGATTTGAAGCCACTAGAATTTTGGCATAATAATACGTCAAAAACACTGGCTTGTAAGACCTATATAAGACAGAAACAGTCAAAGGGTTAACAGATCACTAGAAACTAGCACTTTCCCGACACTACTCAAGACAGCAAGGGTTACACCAATACACAAAGGTGGTGACCCCACAGATGTAAATAACTACAGGCTAATATCAACCTTACCATTGCTATCCAGAATCATTGAGAAACTTGTGCACAAGATATTATATTCATATATAACAGTGCAAAGCATCCTCAACCCCTGCCAATTTGGCTTCAGGAAAAGCAAAAGCACAAACGACGCAATTGTAAAAATGCTAGACCTGCTTTACACAGCGCTGGAAAAAAATGAATATCCATTACAACTTTATCGACCTAAGGAAAACTTTTGATACAGTAGACCACAGCATCCTACTCCACAAACTTGATCATTATGGTATAAGAGGCCACACACTTACATATTTCAAATCCTACCTTAATAACAGGTATCAATACGTCTCTATTAAGGACACAACCTCATCAACAAGACCACTGGATACTGGAGTACCACAGGGAAGTGTCCTTGGTCCTCTGTTCTTTCTCTTATACATCAGTGATCTTTCTCTTATACATCAGTGATCTTTCAGAATAGGTTTCAGCACCTGAAACCTATTCTCTTTGCTGACGACTCGACTTATGTCATCTTGCCTCACTCAACACCATTGTTAACGGAGAGCTACTTACACTTAATACAGACAAAAACTTCTATATTATGTTTGGTAACAGAACAAGTGTTACACAACTGAACATCATGATTGACAACACTGTTATTGCTAAGCATAATGAGGGCAAGTTCCTGGGCCTACACCTTGACAGCAACCTGAAATTCAGCACCCATATCCAACACATAACAAAAAAAAGTATCCAAAATTGTTGGGATCCTCTCTGAGATACGTTACTACGTACCACAATCAGCCCTACTCACACTATACTATTCACTCATCTATCCCTACCTCACCTATGCTATTTGTGATTGGGGATCAACAGCAGCAACACACCTAAAGCCAATAATAACCCAACAAAAAGCTGCAGTAAGAATATCACGCAATCCAATACTAGGCAACACACCCCTCCACTCTTCAAAGACCTAAACTTGCTCACTGTACAGAACATCCACACCTACTATTGTGCAACCTACATTTACAGAACCATAAATTCCAACATTAACCCTGAACTAAAACACTTTCTTGATACTTGTGACAGGACCCATAGACACAATACCAGACACAAAAATCTCTGTGACATTCCCCGTGTCCGACTAAATCTATACAAAAATTCAATGTACAGTAGACCGTCATTTAACACGATAGTTACGTTCCTGAAAACGCCGTGTTGGGTAAAATCATGTTAGATAAACTGAAGAACTTATGGAAAAAATAGGGTTATGTTTCTAGGAGCCGCCAAAAAGCCAAACAACTTTTTTTTTAGACCTGGAGTTTACCTGGAGAAAATTCCAGGGGTCAACGCCCCTGCGCCTCGGTCTGTGACCAGGCCTCATGTTGGACCAGAGCCTGATCAACCAGGCTGTTACTGCTGGCCGCACGCAGTCCAACATACGAACCACAGCCTGGCTGGTCAGGTACCGACTTTAGGTGCCTGTCCAGTGCCTGCTTGAAGACAGCCAGGGGTTTGTTGGTAATCCCCCTGATGTATGCTGGGAGGCAGTTGAACAATCTTGGGCCCCTGACACTTATTGTGTTGTCCCTCAATGTGCTAATGGCACCCCTGCTTTTCATTGGGGGGATGTTACATCGCCTGCCGAGTCTTTTGCTTTCGTAGGGAGTGATTCTCGTGTGCAAGTTTGGTACTAATCCCTCGAGAATTTTCCACATGTATATAATAATGTATCTCTCCCGCCTGCGTTCTAGAGAGTACAGGTTTAGAAACTTCAAGCGTTCCCAGTAATTGAGGTGGTTTATCGCAGTTATGCGTGCCGTGAAGGTTCTCTGCACATTTTCTAGGTCAGCAATTTCACCCGCCTTGAAAGGTGCAGTTAGTGTGCAGCAATATTCCAGCCTAGATAGAACAAGCTATCTGTAAAGTGTCAACATGGGCTTGGCATCCCTGGTTTTGAAGGTTCTCATTATCCATCCTGTCATTTTTCTAGCAGATGTGATTGCTACGGTGTTATGGTCCTTGAAGGTGAGATCCTCTGACATGATCACTCCCAGGTCTTTGACATTAGTTTTTCGCTCTATTGTGTGGTTGGAATTAGTTTTGTACTCCGATGAGATTTTAATTTCCTCACATTTTCCGTATCTGAGTAATTGAAATTTCTCATCATTGAACTTCATATTGTTTTCTGCAGCCCATTTAAAGATTTGGTTTATGTCTGCTTGGAGTCTTGCAGTGTCTTCAACGGTGGACACTGTCATACAGATTCGGGTGTCATCTGCAAAGGAAGACATGGCACTGTGGCTTATATCCCTGTCTATGTCCAATATGAGGATGAGGAACAGGATGGGAGTGAGTACTGTGCCTTGTGGAACAGAGCTTTTCACAGTAGCTGCCTCAGACTTTACTCTGTTGACTACTACTCTTTGTGTTCTACTTGTTAGAAAATTATAGATCCATCTACCAACTTTTCCTGTTATTCCTTTATCACGCATTTTGTGTGCTATTACACCATGGTCACACTTGTCAAAGGCTTTTGCAAAGTCTGTGTATATAACATCTGCATTCTGTTTCTCTTCTAGAGCATCCACGACCTTGTCGTATTGGTCTAGTAGTTGGGACAGACAGGAGCGACCTGCTCTAAACCCATGCTGCCCTGGGTTGTGCAATTGATGGGTATCAAGATGAGTGGCGATCTTGCTTCTTAGAACCCTTCTTAGACCAACAGATCTTACAAAAATAAAAGTGAATATGTAATTGTAGTTCATTATCGTGATGTATTATGTTGTTTTTACTGCTTAATACTACAAATGTAACAGAAATAATAGTATTTCTTACCTTAAATTGTGGGTGCTGGTGTTTGTGGATGATTGTGAAGAGAGTGGAGAGTTATGCTGTGGCCCTACTGGGCTGAGGTGGATGGTAGAGGTTCTGGAACTGAAGTCGATGGTTGTACTGTCTAACTTTAAGTCATTCAGTAAGTCAGTCAAGTCATTCAGTAAGTCAGTCAAGTCATTCAGTAAGTCAGTCAAGCCATTCAGTAAGTCAGTCAAGCCATTCAGTAAGTCAGTCAAGCCATTCAGTAAGTCAGTCAAGTCATTCAGTAAGTCAGTCAAGTCATTCAGTAAGTCAGTCAAGTCATTCAGTAAGTCAGTCAAGCAATTCAGTAAGTCAGTCAAGTCATTCAGTAAGTCAGTCAAGCCATTCAGTAAGTCAGTCAAGCCATTCAGTAAGTCAGTCAAGCCATTTAGTAAGTCAGTCAAGCCATTCAGTAAGTCAGTCAAGCCATTCAGTAAGTCAGTCAAGCCATTCAGTAAGTCAGTCAAGTCATTCAGTAAGTCAGTCAAGCCATTCAGTAAGTCAATCAAGTCGTTCAGTAAGTCAGTCAAGTCGTTCAGTAAGTCAGTCAAGTCATTCACTAAGTCAGTCAAGCCATTCAGTAAGTCAGTCAAGCCATTCAGTAAGTCAGTCAAGTCATTCAGTAAGTCAGTCAAGTCATTCAGTAAGTCAGTCAAGTCATTCAGTAAGCCATTCAGTAAGTCAATCAAGCCATTCAGTAAGTCAGTCAAGTCATTCAGTAACTCAGTCAAGTCATTCTCTAAGTCAGTCAAGTCATTCACTAAGTCACTCAGTAAGTCAGTCAAGCCATTCAGTAAGTCAGTCAAGCCATTCAATAAGTCAGTCAAGTCTTTCAGTAAGTCAGTCAAGCCATTCAGTAAGTCAATCAAGTCATTCAGTAAGTCAGTCAAGTCGTTCAGTAAGTCAGTCAAGTCGTTCAGTAAGTCAGTCAAGTCATTCAGTAAGTCAGTCAAGTCATTCAGTAAGTCAGTCAAGTCATTCAGTAAGCCATTCAGTAAGTCAATCAAGCCATTCAGTAAATCACTCAAGCCATTCAGTAAGTCACTCAAGCCATTCAGTAAGTCAATTCATTCACTAAGTCACTCAGTAAGTCAGTCAAGCCATTCAGTAAGTCAGTCAAGTCATTCAGTAAGTCAGTCAAGCCATTCAGTAAGTCAGTCAAGTCATTCAGTAAGTCAGTCAAGTCATTCAGTAAGTCAGTCAAGTCATTCAGTAAGTCAGTCAAGCCATTCAGTAAGTCAGTCAAGTCATTCAGTAAGCCATTCAGTAAGTCAATCAAGCCATTCAGTAAGTCACTCAAGCCATTCAGTAAGTCACTCAAGCCATTCAGTAAGTCAGTCAATTCATTCACTAAGTCACTCAGTAAGTCAGTCAAGCCATTCAGTAAGTCAGTCAAGTCATTCAGTAAGTCAGTCAAGCCATTCAGTAAGTCAGTTAAGTCATTCAGTAAGTCAGTCAAATCATTCAGTAAGTCACTCAGTAAGTCAGTCAAGCCATTCAGTAAGTCAGTCAAGTCATTCAGTAAGTCACTCAGTAAGTCAGTCAAGCCATTCAGTAAGTCAGTGAAGTCATTCAGTAAGTCAGTCAAGTCATTCAGTAAGTCAAGCCATTCAGTAAGTTCCGATTTTCTTCGTAATTCCTAAACTTGAATGCTTAAACCTTTTCTTGTCACTTGTAGGAACACTTGTATGCTTACTGGGTGCCATGATTGTTTGGCAGATTTATCAAAATGCAATGAAAATAAGAAAATGTATGTAAATAAACACAGCGAGCTTCCCAAGTATTGTCGTCCTACACACGTATGAACCAAACTGAAGGCTGTGAGGGTGGTGCGGGTGGTTGAGGGTGGCGGGGGATAGTAGTAGGACTCCCCCACTGACTCAATGGTTTAACCCACCGCGTGCGACCGCGCACTCAAAATTTTTTCCCCTCCTGCAAACCGTGTAAAGTTAATTTTATGTAGTGTTAGATAAAAATGTGCCGCAATTCTTCAATCGTGCAATACCCAAATCGTGCCACATAAACTCGTGCTAAATGACTGTCTACTGTACATAAAAGGACCTAAAATCTGGAACTCCCTGCCTGAAAACTCGAGAACTCCAGACTCAACCATCATTTTCAAAACTACCGTTAAAAAACATCTTGTCTCCCTAACACACCCCCATCATCAGCTAACTAGTATGTGAAAACCACCTATTCTCTTATTTGTATCATGAACACATCCAAAACAAAATAGACTTACTCTTGATATTTGTGATTCCCCCTAATTTACTCTTACACTCACCCAAATGACTGTAAACATAAAATTCCTAATACGTATATATCTATTGCCTAATAAATCTTAAGTTACCCCTAAGTTTGCATAAGAAACTCTCCCAATATAGGAGCTTTAATAGAAACTGTGTATCATGCCAAGACTTATCATTCCCATCACTAAATTTACTAATTGTAATATTTTTATGTTTTATACTTCCTCATTACTCTAAATCTAATTAATTACTTCAATTACCTAGTATGCAAATACAGTGGACCCTCGGTTAGCGGCCGTAATCCGTTCCAGGAGCTAGGCCTTTAACCGAAATGGCCTTTAACCGAATTAATATTCCCCATAAGAATTAATGTAAATACAATTAATCCGTTCCAGACAAAAATATTCACACAAAAAAATTTCTTTAACGATTAAATTAGTATTACATACCTATATTGAAGACTAATGCTAGCTTCTGGAAGATAGGGAGGAGGAAATAGAGAGGAGGTAGTTTTTGGAAGGGAAATCCCCCTCCAAAAGGACTTCAGGTAACAAGTCCCTCTTTGGGGTTACTTCCCTTCTTTTTCTTTTAATGCCACTAGGAAAAGCTTGAGAGTCACTAGAACCTTGTCTAGAAAAATAAGTGTCCAGAGTGCTCTGTTTCTGGCGCCTCTTTAACATTTCCCTGAAGTGGGACAAGGTTTTGTCACTAAACATGTTGCAGATATGGTTTGTTTCAGCTTGGTCAGGATGGTGTTTTTCAACAAAACTTTGTAACCTATTCCACATTCCACACATTTCCTTAATCACTGAAGAAGGCACCTCCTCTCTCTCTCCCTCCTCCTGTGAAGCAAGTTCTTGAGCTGTGGTCTGTTGCTGTTCCAGATGAAGCTCTTGCAGCTCTTCAGTTGTTAGCTCTACCCTGTGGTCCTCCACCAACTCTTCCACATCCTCACCACTCACCTCCAACCCCAGGCTGTTCCCCAATGTCACAATATCTTCCACAACAGGCACAGGGTCGTCAGCTGCAAATCCTTCAAAATCCCTCTGTTGGACACAATCTGGCCACAGTGGTCTCCAAGCAGAGTTCAAAGTCCTGGTAGTCACTCCCTCCCAAGCCTTACCTATAAGGCCTATGCAGTTGTAGATATTGAAGTGATTCTTCCAGAACTCTCTAAGGGTCAATTCAGTGTCTGAGGTCATTTCAAAACACTTCTGAAACACTGCTTTGGTGTACAGTTTCTTGAAGTTAGAAATGACCTGCTGGTCCATGGGCTGGAGAAGAGGAGTGGTGTTAGGAGGCAAGAACTTCACTTTTATAAATTTGAAGTCCCTAGACATTTGGTCTTCCAAGTCTGGAGGATGTGCAGGAGCATTGTCCAGTACCAGGAGGCACTTGAGTCCCAAATTATTATCCTGAAGGTATTTTTTCACACTTGGGCCAAACACATCATCAACCCAATCTTTGAAAATTGACCTTGTGACCCGTGCATTTTGACTTGATTTCCACATCACACACAATCTTTTCTTGTGAACATTGTGTTTCTTGAACACTCTGGGATTTTCAGAGTGATACACGAGTAAAGGTTTCACTTTGAAATCCCCACTTGCATTGCTACACAACATGAGAGTTAGCCTGTCTTTCATAGGCTTGTGTCCACGCAGTGTCTTTTCCTCCTGCGTGATGTAGGTCCTGTTGGGCATTTTCTTCCAAAACAGGCCTGTTTCGTCACAGTTTAACACTTGTTAGGGTTTCAGATTTTCACTCTTTATGTAGTCCTTACATTCCTGCACAAACTTTTCAGCAGAATGTTTGTATGAACTTGCAGCCTCACCATGCCTTACAACACTGTGTATGCCACTATGCTTCTTAAATCTCTCAAACCAGCCTTTGCTGGCCCTAAATTCACTACCAGCAGCACTTGTTCCAGGAGTTTTCTTCACAAGATCTTCATGCAAACGCCTTGCCTTCTCACAAATAACAGACTCCACTCACTTGTCTCCCACCATTTGTTTTTCTTTAATCCACAATAATAATAACTTTTCCATTTATTCCATTATTGGTGACCTTTGTTTCGTAAGCACATTTACTCCTTTGGCAACATCAGCCTCCTTGATCTGTTCTTTCTTTGACAGGATGGTTGTAATTGTTGATTTGTTTTTCCCAAACATCCTGGCAAGTTCCAGCACCCGCATACCACTCATATTTCTCAATCACTTCTCTCTTAAATTCCATGGTATTTCTCACTCTCTTTGCCACAGGAACTTTACTAGGAACTTTCTTGGGAGCCATGGTTACTTATTTCGCAGTTGCACTGGCAAAAAACAATGGAAAACAAGCGAAATGTTTGTATGAATGAGCAGAAGCTTCCTTACGTACAGAGAGACACAAACAAACTGAAGCGCAAGCGTCCCCAGCCGGCGGGTTGACGTGTCCAATACGGCCGCTAACCGGAATAACGGGCGCTAACCGGGAGCTGTAAAACCGGCCGCTAACCGAGTTGGCCACTAATAGGAACAGCCGCTAACCGAGGGTCCACTATAGATAGTATATTAAAATGTACTGCTCCATAACCTGTGTCAATTAAAAGTAAGAATTAGGATTAGTCTGCCCAAAATGCCTAGGCATGCTAGAGGCCTTCCTTGTAATTAACATTTTAAAATATGTAAATCACACATTGTAAGCTTTGCAAGGAAATAAACATTTATTATTATTATTTATTATTATTAGAATATACACACACATCTGTTATATTCTGTTTCAGGAAATGGAGAACAAGATGGATAAAATGAAGGTAGATGATGTACCAGCAAAGAAGGTGGTGAGCGATGATGGTGTGTTTACTGTAAGTATTGTGTGTTTACTGTATAATGTGTTTATTGTAAGTATTGTGTGTTTACTGTATAATGTGTTTATTGTAAGTATTGTAAGTATGATGAATGATCACATTGACCCTGATCTAAACCTATATAATCTAACACCCAATCAAAATTTATTGGAAAGTAACTGCCTCTATTACACAGCATCGCAAGTCAACACTGTCCTAAATACAGTGGACCCTCGGTTAAAGGCCATAATCTGTTCCAGGAGCTAGGCCTTTAACCGAAATAATATTCCCCATAAGAATTAATGTAAATACAATTAATCCATTCCAGACAAAAATATTCACAATTTTTTTTTTTTTTTTTTTTTAAGATTAACTATAGTTTTACGTACACAAAGCAATGAGAACTAAATAAAATGACTAAAGAAATGGATAAATGAACATTTAAATCACTATTACATACCTTTATTGAAGGCAGGAGGAGAGTATTGTTTGGAGACAGGTCAAAATACTCCTTCAACATGATGCTAATATCAACTCTATATGGCTTATTTATCTATCAAAATTCATCTAATATGACATAATAAACAATAAAATAACACAGAAACCTCATATACACTCTAGAATGAATAAAATGTCATTACATATGTGGCTAGTGGTGGCAGTGGCAGGAGTTTGGAGACAGGACAAGATAGTCCTTCAATGACACTAATATCAACACTTCGGCTTATTTATCTATCACAATTCATCTAATATTACTTAATAAACAATATTAATAACTTAGAAACATGACATATACTCTAGAATGAATAAAATATGTCTACGAATGTGAGGACTGGTGGTGGTGTGCTTGTGTTGTTGGGTTTATAAGGGCCACTGACCATAAGCCATACATATAGTGGTAGTGGTGGGTGGCAGCATAAGCCCTCAACAATATTCACACTGAAACAATGTACGTAATTTATAAATAAGAAATATTTACACTTTAATTTATAAATAAGAAATATTTACACTTTATAATAAGAAATACGTATTTACCGTTACCTTGGAGTAGCTGGCAGAGGGCGGCGTTGTTCTTAGTGCCCCTATATAGTACCTAAAACAACAATGGAGAAGTTAAGATTCTTGTCATTTTTCTATCTCTTAATCGTTCAATTTACTTGCTACACTGTTAATGCTACACTTTATCGCTGGTTGGCGCTATAGCCTTTATCGACTCCTGCTGCTTTAGTATCATACATATCATAGAATCACTAAAGAAGGCACATTCTCCCCTCTCAGCCCTTTACCAAAGGGCTGGCACTCTGAAGTCACAATCAATAAACAAGCACCAAAATGAACGGATGAATGGATGAACATGCAGAGTATTCCTTATTCAACAAGAGAGAGATGCAGACTGAGTTTGATATGCGTGAGGAAGTGGCGTCCCCGGCGGGTTGACTCATTCCATAAGGCCACTAACCGGGAGCCGTAAAACCGGCCGCTAACCGAGTTGGCCGCTAACCGAGGGTCCACTGTACTGCTAAAGGTATAACAGTTCTTAACTACAACATCCGATCCTTAAGCAAACACTATGATGACCTCCTTGCACTCCTTGATTCCCTAAAGACAACCTTCACATGTATTGTTCTCACTGAGACCTGGCTTAAGTAGGATACAATAGATATCTACTCACTACCAGGATACACAGCAATCCACAACTGCAGACAACACCAAGTTGGGGGTGGTATTGCAATCTATTACTCTAATGAAATATCTTGTTATAACACCACTTCTATAGTGATGAATATGGAGAATATATTTTTGCTAATTTTACTGTAAAAAACCTTAAGACTCCTATTTACCGGATGCCTTATACAAACATCCCACATTTTAGCAATAAACTAAAGACGCTAATAACAAACAATCAAATGAACTAGCACCACCTTCACTTAGCCGGAGACTTCAACATCAACCTTGGCCTACCAGATGACCAGCCAGTAACTGATTTCATCAACAATATGAACAACGCACTTCTCATACCGACAATAACTAAACCAACCAGGCTGACTGAGACAAGTGCAACCATAATCGACCATATATGGACCAATATCCTAGCCTCCCTTAAATCAGGGATAATAACAGACAGCACTACTGACCACTACCCCACCTTCCTCTTAACAAACATTAGTAAACCACCACTAGAATACAACAAAGTTTCATTTAGACTCCATGACGAGGCCTCAATAAGTAACTTCACGGCAGAGCTAGAGACGGTTGACTGGGTTACAGAATTCTCCAGTGCCAATGATATCGATGATTGGATAGCCATATTTCTTAATAAATTACTTAGACTATACAACAAACATTGTCCTATAAAAACGAAACAGATTACGAATAAACAGCTAGGTTGCCCATGGCTAACTAACAGCTTACTAAGATCCATTAACAAGAAACATCAATATGAAAAGCAATATAGACAGGGCTTCATACACAAAGATATTGTTAAACACTATTCATCATTTCTCACCAAACTAATAAAAAAAAGAAAAACAATTGTACTACTCCAGCAGATTCACTGAAACAAGAGGAGATATAAAAAAGACCTGGAAAACACTCACAGATTCTGGGCACCCACAAACTGAAAAAAACTAGGGATATTGTCCTAACTAAACCGAACGAAACACCACTACAGCCTATTGATACAGTAAACAAGATAAATGACTTCTTCTCAAACATAGGATCAAATCTCGCCAGTAAAATCCCAGGTACCAACGCCCGAGCAAGTGATTACCTAGATGGGAATTTCCCAACCTCCTCCTTTCTTGCACCTACTGAGCCCACTGAAGTCACCATGATCATCAAGTCACTTAAAATAAATCAGGGAATCTGTCTCAAGTCCCACCAGTATTATACAAGCGAGCTGCTCATATCCTTTCTTCGGCTATTTCATCACTTTTTAACCCTTTGAGGGTCGAGAGGCCCTCTCCCAAACTTGTTCTCAGGGTCGAAAAATTTTCAGAAAAAAAAATAAATTAGTTTTTTATGTAATGATAGAGAATCTTTTTCCGATCATAATGCCACCAAAATTATGAAATTTGATGGAAAACTAACAGAGTTATGCTCTCGCGAAGTTAGTGGTATCGAAGACATTTACGCATCGGCGATTTCGCCCACTTTGAGCCCTATTTTTGGCAAATTCCAATGTTTCAGTCATACCTCGCGTAATGATATTAATCCATCAGAGAGGGCATATCTTTAGCCGAAACGATCGTTACCCGAATCAATTTTCCCCATAAGAAATAATGGAAATAAATTTAATCCGTCCAAGACTTCCAAAAGTAGTTAAATAAAATATTTTTTAGAACTTTTTGACATTAAATAATACACAATTTAATGAAGAATAACTAAATACACATGTAAATATTGTACAATAACATGTCACTTACATTTATTGAAGAGTTGTTGATGTGTGGAGGACGGGAGGAGGGGAGAAGGTGGAGTAGTATGCTAGTGTTTGGAAGGGGAATCCCCTTCCATTAACACTGCAGGTACCAAGTTCTTTTCTGGGGTTACTTCCCTTTTTCTTTGAATGCCACTAGGACCAGCTTGAGAGTCACTGGACCTCTTTCTAACAATAAATCTGTCCAGGGAGCTCTGTGTCTGGCGATTCTTTAACACATCCCTGAAATGACACACCACTGTGTCATTGTACAGGTTGCCAGCACGGCCTGCAACAGCATGGTTAGGGTGATATTCATCCATAAAGCCTTGCACATCACTCCATTTGGCACAGATCTCCTTAATCCTTGAAGAAGGCACCTTCTTCCATCTCTGTTCCACCTCCTCCTCCTCCTCCTCTGAACCATTGTCGTGACCTCTGGTCTCTTGTTCCAGTTGCTGTTGAAGCTTCCTTGATTTTACGTGTATTTTTCTTGGCCACAATGGTAGTGATGGTAGAAAAGGCTTTACCATACAGCCTGGCCAGCTCACTGATACGCACTCCACTTTCATATTTTTCTATTATCTCCTTCTTCAGTTCTATCGTACATGTATTTCTGTTCCTCTTTGCCACAGGCTTACCACTAGGAGCTTTCCTTGGACCCATGGTAGCTTATTTAGCAGTTGCAAGCACTAAAAACAGTGGAATAATGACAATATACTGGTATGAATGCGTGGGTGTGGGTGGGTGGTCGCTCTCGCTTGTGAACAATAGCACACTGACGCTCCCTGGAGTGCGCGCTCAGCTGGGCGCCACGCGGACACGTCCGGTACGAATGTCGTTACCCGAAGCAAACATCGTTACCCGCAATCATTTTTTTTACGTTATAAATATCGTTACCCGAAACTAAACACACACAACCCGCACATATAAAAGGGAGGAGCTTACGACGACGTTTCGGCCCGACTTGGACCATTTACAAAGTCACACTAACACACAAAGACGGAGGAAGGGGTATTTATAGGCAGGCAGACAGGGGAGGGTACAAGAGAGTGGGGAAATAATGGAGTAAGTAGTGGAAGTGGTAGTAGTAGTAATAGTAGTAGTGGAGACAGTCTGCCTGCCTATAAATACCCCTTCCTCCGTCTCTGTGTGTTAGTGTGACTTTGTAAATGGTCCAAGTCGGGCCGAAACGTCGTCGTAAGCTCCTCCCTTTTATATGTGTGGGTTGTGTGTGTATTGTTCCAGTCACGGTATTGTGCCTTTTTTGTTACCCGAAACTAACGTTACCTGACAGCATCGTTACCCGAGGTATGACTGTATAAGAAATCGCCAATTTACCGATTTCAACTACCCAATAATGTGGTAAGAAATTGGCAATTTGGCCAATTTCACACAAATTTCAAAAGATGCCAATTTCAAAATAGGGTCCAGAATAAACGAGACAGACATCCCTGGCACTCAAATAACATTTTATCTGTTCATTAGTCACGTCTCCAGGCCCCTCTTACATTACTTTTGCTTTCCATTTGGAATTTTTATTCTCACAAAAAAATAGAAGATTTACTGTTATGTATTCAACTGCATCATTGTAGAAACTGTATAAATAATATCAGTGCACTTGTGCAAGAATATTAGACTACCCAGTTGATGTGTATTGGACGCATGGCATGATTTGTTTACTCTTGAACATCGACAAAAATCGAACATTTTTGCTAATTTGCGCTCAGTTTCAAGGTACTTGTCATCGTAAAACCAATCAAAATCATCTGTAATATATCTTCCATTCTATCGCATGAGACCAAGAAAACCAGAATACAACCACAAATACCATACGAAAATACACCCGAAAGTCGCTGTTTTAACCCTTTGGGGGTCCAAGGACCCTCTCCGAAACTCGTTCTCAGGGTCCAGGAATTTAAAAAAAAAATTATTTTTTATGAAATGATAGAGAATCTTTTTCCGATCATAACGGCACAAAAATTATTAAATTTGATCGAAAACTAACGGAATTATGCTTTCGCGAAGTTAGCGGTATCGATGAAATTTATGCATCGGCAATTTTGCCCACTTTGAGCCCTATTTTCGGCAAATTCCAATGTTTCATTCTACTAAAATTATAGCTATTTCGCTAGAACTACATTTCTTCTATCGATTGAGTACAAGAAACTGCCTATTTACCAATTTCAACTACCCAAAATAGTGGTCAGAAAATGGCAATTTGGCCAATTTCGCACAAATTTCAAACAATGTTAATTTCAAAATAGGGTCCATAATAAACAAGGCAGACATTCCTGGCACTAAAATAACATCTTCTCTGTTCATTAGTCACATCTCCAGGCCCCTCTTACATTACTTTTGCTATCCATTTTGAATTTTTATTCTCACAAAAAAATAGAAGATTTACTGTTATGTATACAACTGCATCATTATAAAAATAGTATAAATAATGTCAGCGCACTTTGTGCAAGAATATTAGACTCTCCAGTTGATGTGTATTGGACGCATGGTGTCATTTGTTTACTCATGAACATCGGCCAAAATCGAACATTTTCGCTACTTTGCGCTCAGTTTCAAGGTACTTGTCATCGTGAAACCAGTCAAAATTATCTCTATTTCTGTAATATATCATCTATTCTATAAAATGAGACTAAGAAAACGAGAATACAAGCATAAATACCATACGAAAATCGACTGCAAAGTCGCTGTTTTAAACCAAAAACACGGTCAGAGTTTTTTTTTCCTCATTATGCACTGTGTAGTGCAGGAATTTTTTTATACAGCGCACACCGAGTGCCCCGCGTGCCCGTGCTCCGTGTTTATTTTTTCGTGATTATCGCGATCTCGTTTGCGTGCCAGAATTCTAGACTGTGCCAGTGAACTTATAAGTTTCATCCGTCCAGCGCTTGGAACCAAACTAGCAGAAAAAATAGTATACACTGCATCAAAAAGGAGAATTAGTGTGCAATACCTGCCAGAGTATACTTTCAAGAGGGGACGTTAGGCTTAGTGTACCGTGTGCAAATAACAACAATACTAGAACCTTTTTTGCCAGAGGAAAGATAGTCTCCAAGATAATAGTGTCATATATAGTGCTATAGTGTTTATCCCAGTGGTACTGTAATACTATATAGATAAGATACCAAATAAATGTAAGGTGAATTTAGGCCTAAAGACGCAAGGTTCATGTGGTAAACAGTTGCCAACAGTCACCAGAACCCTACCATGCCGGTCAGCTCGTATTAATAATTTTTAAACCTGCCAGTGTACCTGACCTAAAATTTAGTGATACCATCCACCTAGTGTCATCATTCAGAAATCTTAGTGTTGCCGTAGCTATTAACCAGTAACAAATCGGTACTTATTGCAATGGAGTGATGTATACAGTTTGTGGTAATACACTAAACCTGTAGTTAGCAGCGGTCGCAATATACACAACGAAAATCAAATATTCCTCCAGTAATCTCATCTTCAGAAGCCACGGCTGCTCCAACACGCAAGTTATACTTTTTGTATCAAACTGAACACATATTACTGTTAATTATTCTTCCAGTAGTCCTTTTCATGTGTTAGTCCAAAATCACAGACTGGATACGTCCAAAATAATGTGATCCACAAATCCAGATTCGTCAAGAACAAGTGAACCAACGAGCAGCACGGCTGCTCCATCACGCAAGCTATATTTTTTGGTATCAAACTGAACACATATTACTCTGTTAAATACTCCCAGTAGTCCTTTTCATGTGCTAGTCCAAAATCACCGACTGGATACGCCCAAATAAGTGATCCACTAATCCGGATTTGCCGGATTCGTCAAGAACAAGTGAACGAACGGCCGTTTCAAACGGATTCATTGAAAACAAGGTCTCCTCTGACCGGATTCATAGGATGACGGGGTTTACACGCCCTTATTAAACACCCAAACAGAACTACAACAAATAGATACAATACAAATAGACAGATTAGCCTTGGCGACACTGCTTTTCTTGAACACTCTGGGATTTTCAGAGTGATACACCAATAAAGGCTTCACTTTGAAATCCCCACTAGCATTACCACACAACATAAGAGTTAGCCTGTCTTTCATAGGCTTGTGTCCTGGCAGTGCATTTTCCTCCTTTGGCATTTTCTTCTAAAAGAGGCCTGTTTCGTCACAATTGAACACTTGTTGGGGTTTTAATTGTTCATCCACTATGTACCCCTTGAATTCATGCACAAATTTTTCAGCCGCACATTTGTCAGAACCTGCAGCCTCTCCATGCCTTACAATATTGTGTATGCCTCTTTGCTTCTTGAAATTTTCAAACCAGCCTTTGCTGGCCTTGAATTCATCAACATCAGCACTCATTCCAGGACTTTTCTTTACGAGATCATCATGCAACTGCCTTGCCTTTTCACAAATTATTTACTGTGTAACACTATCTCCTGCTAACTCTTTTTGTCTGATCCACAAAAGCAACAAGTTCTCAACTTCTTCGATTATTTGCAATCTCTTTTTCATTAGCATATTCACCCCTTTCGCAACATCAGCTTCCTTGATTTCCTTTTTCTTCAACAAGATGGAAGTGATGGCTGAATGGGCCTTCCCATACATCCTGGATTGCTCCCCCACACGCACTCCACTTTCATATTTTTTTATGATCTCTGTCTTAGCTTCAATCGTGTTTCTCACTTTTAGTAGTTGCAAGCACTGAAATGAATGAAATATTAAGAAATGTATCGTATGAACGCGTGAGGTGATCGTCACTCGCTGGTAAACAATGGCACACTGACGCTGAATGGTGTTTGTGTGCCCGTAGTGGCTGGGAGGCCACTCAGATGTGTTTCATACGACCGTTGATTTTTAAGCCAAAGGACGAAAATCAAGCCAATATTTTGCCGAAAAAAGCTGCCGATTTTCAAATTTGCCGATATTCTAGGGGGACAATTTTCAAGGGTCCACTGTATAGACCAATATCAAACTTATCATTGCTATCCAAAATCTTTGAGAAACTTGTGCACAGGAGATTATACTTGTTTATAACAACACAAAGCATACTCAATCCCTGCCAATTTGGCTTCAGAAAAAATAAAAGCACTAACGATGCAATTGTAAAAATGATAGATCTGCTCTACACAGCACTCAAAAATAATGAATATTCATTAGGAATTTTTATTGACCTAAGGAAAGCTTTCGACACAATAAACCACGGCATCCTACTCCACAAATTTGACCATTATGGTATAAGAGGCCATGCACTTGCATATTTCAAATCCTACCTTACTAATAGGTATCAATAGGTATCAGTATGTCACCATTAAAGACACAACCTCCTCAACACGGCCACTTGATACTGGAGTACCACAGGGAAGTGTTCTTGGTCCCCTGCTCTTCCTCTTATACATCAGTGATCTTCCTAATGTATCACAACACCTGAAACCAATTCTCTTTGCTGACAAAACGACTTATGTCATCTCCCACCCAAATCTTGCCACGCTCAACACCATTGTTAACGAGGAACTACTAAAAATATCTATATGTACATGGATGACAGCCAATAAACTTACACTAAACACTCATAAGACCTTCTATATTATGTTTGGTAACAGAGCAGGTGATGCACAATTAAACATTAAGATTGACAACACTCTTATTGCTAAACATAATGAGGGCAAATTCCTGGGCCTACACCTTGACAGCAACCTGAAATTCAGCACTCATATCCAACACATAACAAAAAAAAGTGTCCAAAACTGTTGGGATCCTCTCTAAGATATGTTACTATGTACCACAATCAGCCCTACTCACACTATACTATTCATCTATCCCTACCTCACATATGCCATTTGTGCTTGGGGATCAACAGCAATTACCCACCTAAAGCCAATAATAACCCAACAAAAAGCCGCAGTAAGAATTATCACGCAATCCAATGCTAGGCAACACACACCCCCACTCTTCAAAGACCTAAACTTACTCACTGTTCAGAGCATCCACACTTACTACTCTACAATCTACATCTACAGAACCATAAATTCTAATACTGGCCCTGAACTAAAACACTTTCTTGATAGTTGTGATATGACCCATAGACATAATACCATACACAAACATCTCTTTGACATTCCCCGTGTCCGGCTAAATCTATACAAAAATTCAATGCACATAAAAGGGCCTAAAATCTGGAACTCCCTGCCTGAAAACTCTAGAACTGCAGACACAACCACCATTTTCAAAAGCACCGTTAAAAAACATCTTATCTCCCTTACACACCCCACCAATAGCTAACCACATCAAAACTACTTTACACACACAACCCGCACATAGAAGAGAGGAGCTTACTACGACGTTTCGGTTCGACTTGGACCATTTACAAAGTCACACTAACACAAAGAACAGGCAGAAGGGGTCCTTAATTTTCTCAGAGATAAGGCCAATGAAGGGTTACTTCATCTCCCTATACCTACTGATGTCTTTCTTGATTTTATCTGCCTTTGTGTGGACTCTAATTCCTTTTCTTTTCAAGGTAAATATTATTCTCAAACCTTTGGTGTTGCTATGGGCTCTCCTCTATCTCCTGTTCTTCCAAATCTTTAAGTGGAATACTTCGAGACTGTTCTTCTTCAGTTACAGGTTTTGCCTTTTCTGTGTACCGCAAGCCTATGCACAGTGGCATGTATATTCACTACTTTTCTTATCATGCTTCCTCTGTCAAGAAAAGTGTTCTTATCTCCCTCTTTCTCTGTGCTCTCCGCATTTGTGATCCTCAGTTCCTTGAAGCAGAAATTTCCACTCTTCATAATTCATTTTCCCATCTTACCTACCCTTCCCATTTCATAGACTCTGCTTTCTCTCGTGCAAAACGGACTTTCTTCTCTCCTAAACCCCTACTCCTGGGAACTCTCCTGTCCTCTGCCTTCCCTACATCTCTGGTCTCTCTAATCTCAACAACTCTCTCCGTTCTTTAGACATCAAACTTACCTTTTGCCAGACTAACACTCTTCGCACTAATCTAGTTCATACCTCCCCTCCCTCTATAGATTCTCCTGGTGTCTACTTTATTTCTTGCTCCTCCTGTCCTCTTCAGTACTTTGGAGAAACTGGCCGATCTCTTTCTGACAGACTTGGGGAGCACAAAAATAGTGTTAGGCTTGCCGACACCAATAATGCTCTTTTCTGTCATGTCAGAGATCACAGTCATCCTATTGATTGGTCTTCTGCTAAAACTGTCTACCCTACGTCCAACTTTCACAGTCGCCGTCTGGTTAAATCTTCCCTTATACACAACTTTCTCTGTATGAATCTTAGCCCTGGCTTTGTCTCTGTAGATGCTTTCCTCTCCCATTACATTGTTAAATGCTCCAAACTTCAGAACACCCTTGACTTAACCTGATTCCCTCCCCTTCTATCTCTTCCCCTTCTCCTCTTTCTTCTTTCTAATCTGGGTTTTCTTTCTTTTGCCTTGTATTTGTCCTTCTTTATTTTATTTTCATTTTTTTTCCCCTCTGTGTTCTTGTCCTTACCCTATGCGGGCCGCCAGCTTTATTGCAGTGCTCCTCTTTCCCAGAATATGACTGACTCCACTACTACTACTTCCACTATTACTCCTTCACCACTTTCTTGTGCCCTCCCCTGTCTGCTGGCCTATAAATACCCCTTCTACCTGTTCTTTGTGTTAGTGTGACTTTGTAAATGGTCCAAGTCGGACCGAAATACACTTATTGATATCTGTGACTCCCCTTAATTTACACAAGACTGTAAACATAAAATTCTGAATTCAGCTATTGATTCATTCTTTTTAAGCTAGTCAAAAGTTTGCCTAAGTCACTCCAATATAGAAACTGTATCATGCCAAAACGAGACCATTTCTATTAATAGATAGACTAATTGTTAAGTTCTTAAATATTTTGAACTACCTTAATTTTGTAAATCTAGTTGATCACTACAATTACCTAACCTTAATACCAGTATGATCCATATCCTGTGTCAATATAGAGTAAGACCTAGTATTAGTCTGCCCGAAATGCCTAGGCATACCTAGGCATACTAGTGGCCTTCTTGTAATAAGTATTTTATAATATGTAATAATGCCATAAAATATGTAAACCCCACATTGTAATATTAACAGAAATAAAGAATTTTAATTTTTTTAATTTTTAATTTTAATTGTGTGTTTAATGTACAGTGGTACCTCGAGTTACGATGGTCCCCAAAATCGCCCTTTTATGTAAGTTTATTTTTTTAAATGCTTTTGTAAGTATATTTTTGGGGGTGTAAAAGGACTAGTCTATTTTACATTATTCCTTATGGGGATAAATTCGTTTGGTAATGGCACTTGAACAGCATTCTCGAACGAAAAAATATCGTAACTCGAGGTACCACTGTATTATGTGTTGACTGTAAGTATTGTGTGTTTACTGTAAGTATTGTGTGTTAACAAAAATGCACAATACCATGACTGGAACAATACACAAATAACAAAAAAAGGCACAATACCATGACTGGAACAATACACAAATAACCCGCACATAGGAGGGAGGAGCTTACGACAACTTTTTGGTCCGACTTGGACCATTTACAAAGACAAAGCCAGGACTAAGATTCATACAAGGAAAGTTGTGTGTAAGGGAGGATTCAACCAGACAGCGACTGTGAAAGTTAGAAGTACAGTAGACAGTTTTAGCTGAAGACCAGTCAATAGGATGACTGTGATCTCTGACATGACAGAAAAGAGCATTGTTGGTATCGGCAAGCCTAACACTACTTTTGTGCTCCCTGAGTCTGTCAAAAAGAGAACGGCCAATTTCTCCAAAGTACTGAAGAGGACAAGAGGAACAAGAAATAGAGTAGACACCAGGAGAATCTATAGAGGGAGGAGAGGTATGAACTAGATTGGTGCGAAGAGTGTTAGTTTAGAATAAGCTGCCCCTAATGCCATGGCATGTCAGTGGCTCTCCTTGCACTCAATTTACATTGTAACTACCGATACCTATGTAATCTGCAATGAAATAAAATTTGTTTGTTTGTTTGTCGAAAAGTAAGCTTGATGTCTAAGGAACGGAGAGATTAGAAAGACTGGAAATATAAGGAAGGCAGAGAACAGGAGAGTTCCCAGGAGTAGAGAGTTCGAGTAGTATTTTCCCTACATGGGTAGTTTTCCCTACATGGGTAGTATTTTCCCTACACTGGTAGTATTTTCTCTGCACAAGTAGTATTTTCCCTACACTGATAGTATTTTCCCTACATGGGTAGTATTTTCACTACACGGTATTTTCCCCCTTTTCCCCATACACAAGTATTTTCCTTCACAATTAGTATTTTCCATAAACAAGTACAGTGGACCCCAAGTTTCGAACTTAATCCGTTCCAGGAGCTAGTTCTAAAGTCAAAACATTGAAACTCAAGGCAATATTTCCCATAAGAAATAATGTACATAAATCCAATTAATCCGTTCCAGAAGCCCAAAAATATTAAAAAAAAAATACATTTTGTAGAGATTAATTATAGTTTTACATACACACAACAAATGTACATATGTAGTACAATTATTAATAAATAAATAAACATTTAAATAAACATATAAAATAACATTTTTACTTACTTTTATTGAAGATTGCTGATGGTATCTGGAAAATAAGGAGGAGTGAGGGAGGGTTTAGTGTTTGGAAGGGGAATCCCCCTCCATAAAGACTTCAGATAACAAGTCCTTATCTGGGGTTACTTCCCTTCTTTTTCTTTTAATGTCACTAGGACCAGCTTGAGAGTCACTGGACCCCTGTCTCAAAAAATAACTGTCCAGAGTGCTCTGTTTCTGGCGCCTCTTTAAGATGTCCCTAAAATGCGAAATTGTTTTGTCACTGAACATGTTGCAGGAATGGGTTGTTTCAGCTTGCTCAGGGTGGTATTTCTCCACAAACCTTTGCACATCATTCCACTTTGCACAAATTTCCTTAATCTCTGAAGAAGGCACCTCATCCACTCCTTCCTCCTCCTCCTCCTCCTCCTCCTCCTCCTCCTCCTGTGAAGCAAGTTCCTTAACTGTGGTCTGATGCTGTTCCAGATGAAGCTCTTGCAGCTCTTCAGTGGTTAGCTCTTCCCTGTGGTCCTCCAACTCTTCCACATCCTCGCCACTCACCTCCATCCCCAGGGACTTCCCCAATGCCACAATACAATCCACAACAGGCAGAGGGTCGGCAGGGTCAGGGTCAGCCTCAAACCCTTCAAAATCCCTCTCTTGGACACAATCTGCCCACAATTGTCTCCAAGCAGAGTTCAAAGTCCTGGAAGGCTGGCTGGCTGTCTGGCTGGCTCCAGCCATGTTGTTTACACAAACCCACACTCCGTTCCCCACCAAAACATTGCTGGGACCTATAAATACTATGAATATATTTCTAGACAATAGTATGTGACTAAAATAGGTGAAAATGTTCACCTGTCAATGTTTGTGCAGTTATTGTGTAGCATACAATGAGTGTATATATCCAAAATATGGCTTATATTGGTCTCACAGGCCATAAAAGTTACTTGAAAAACTAAAAGAAAAAAGAAGAAAAAAATAAAAATAAACTATTACCGGGGGACCGGCAGTCGGCAATGTTGCCATATTCGCCTCACTTTCGGTCAACTTCACGCCTCCATTTCTCAATAAGTATTTATCGCATTTTTTTCTTTTTTGGCCTATAATACTCACAAAAATATTCTCTATCATTTCATAAGATTTTTTTTTTTTTTTTTTTTTTTTTTTTTGTCGAAAATTTCTCTTACATAACTTAAAGTTGTGGAGCCAGCCTGTGCTAAACACACATTCTTTATCAGGCCTTCCTTCCTTATCACACACTGCTTTAAACAACTGTAAGGCCTTTTCCCTAATTAAGATGAAATTAAGTGGTGCACCTTTGTCTTTTGTTCGATCCACTCAAGCAACAAGTTTTCATTTTTATTTACTTGTTGTGATCTGTGTGTCATTCTTTTCATGAGATGACATCTTGGGTTTTCATTACACAAGCTCGTATATTTGCCTCGTTCTTTTTAATTGTACGAACTGACGCTTTATTAAGGCCATAGGCCCTCACTATATCCACCACACGTGAGCCACTCTTAAGCTTGTCTAATATCTCAATTTTCTTCGTAACTCCTAGACTTAAACACTTAACCCTTTGACTGTTTCGGTCGTATATAGTATACGTCTTACGAGCCAGTGTTTTGGACGTATATATACTCACAAATTCTAGCGGCTTCAAATCAAACGGGAGAAAGCTGGTAGGCCCACATATGAGAGAATGGGTCTGTGTGGTCAGTGTGCGTGGTATATAAAAAATCCTGTAGCACGCAGTGCATAATGAGAAAAAAAACTCTGACCGTGTTTTTGGATTAAAATGTATTTATGGTTGTATTCTCTTTTTCGTGGTCTCATTTGATAGAATGGAAAACATATTACAGGAATAGAGATGATTTTGATTAGTTTCATGATGAAAACGATCTTGAAATTGAGCTCAAAGTAGTGGAAATGTTAAATTTTTGCCAATGTTCAAGAGTAAACAAATCATGCCACATGTCCAATACACATCAACTGGTGAGTCTAATATTTTTTCACAAGTGCACAGATATTATTTATATTATTTTTACAATAATGCAATAGTCTGCATAACAATAAATCTTCTATTTTTTGTGTGAATAAAAAATAAAAATAGAAAGCAAAAGTAATATAAGAGGGGCCTAAAGACGTGACTAATGAACAGATAACATCTTATTTTAGTGCCAGGAATGTCTGCATTGTTTATTCTGGACCGTATTTTGAAATTGACATCTTTTTTTATTTTGCATGAAATTGGCAAATTTGCCAATTTCTGACCACTTTATTGGGTAGTTGAAATCGGTAAATTGGTGGTTTCTTGTACTCAATCGATAGAACAAATGGAGTTCTAAAGAAATAGCTATGAGTTTGGTCGACTGCAACAATGGAATTGGCCGAAAATAGGGCTCAAAGTCGGCAAAATCGCCGATGCGTATATATTGCTGACATTGCTAACTTTGCAAGAGCATAATTTCGTAAGTTTTTCATCAAATTTCGTACTTTTGGTGTCATTACCATCGGGAAAAGATTCTCTATCAGTTCATAAGAAAAAATAATTTTTTTTTTTTCCAAAATTTTGCGACATAGAATAATAGTTTCAGAAAGGGGCCTCCGACAGTCAAAGGGTTAAACCTTTTCTTGCCACTTTCAGCAATACTTGTATGCCTACTGGGTGCCATGGTTGCTTGGCAGATTTAAGATATGGCATTTAAAATATATAAACTCCTAGCAGAGGATGGTACATATTACACGCGTATGAACTGAAGACTGGGACAAGGGTGGTGGGGGTGATATCCCGCGGGTGACGCGCTCAAAAATTTTTCCCCTCCCGCGAACCGTGTTAAGTTAATTTTACTAAGTGTTATACAAAAATATGCCGTAATTCTTCAGTAGTAAAGTAAAGTAAATTATATTTTTCTTTGCAATTTTACATAGATATTGGTAGTTTACAATCATAAACTGAAGTGCAAGGAGAGCAACTGATATGCCATGGCATTATGGGCAGCTTAATCTAATGACTTATAGACTATGTACATAATATTAGAGAAATTGATTGAGTTTATTCTAGATATATATTTGATTTCAAATTACAATATAATGATATTATACTGTTAAAATTACAATATGATGATATTAAATTGTATCAAGTGTTTAGGAGGATGGTAATATAAAATTGAGATTATCTTAAGGAAAATAACATTGAGCATTTTTTAAAGTAATTTATAGTATGAGTATTTAGTTTTGGGTGAGTAGGGGGTAACATAATAGTAGCATATTAGTAAAAATTGAAATTATCTTATAGGAAAATAATATTGAGCATTTTTGAAAGTAGTTTACAGTATGAGTATTTAGTTTAGGGTGAGTAGGTGATTTTTGAGAAGAGTCTTAAATTGATTTTCAGACAAGGTTATCTTAATACAGTGGTACCCCAGTTTACGATGGTCTCCAAACTCGCCCTTTTATGTAAGTTTATTTTTTTAAATGCTTTTGTAAGTGTATTTTTGGGGGTCTAAAAGGACTAGTCTATTTTACATTATTCCTTATGGGGATAAATTCGTTTGGTAATGGCACTTGAACAGCATTCTGGAACGAAAAAATATCGTAAACCGGGGTACCACTGTATTTACTGGTAATGAATTTCAGATTCTGGGGCCCTTTATGTGCATAGAATTTTTACATTGGTTGGTATGGACTCAGGGTATATCAAGAAGTGATCTGTGTCTAGTGTTGTGGTCATGGGTCCTATTAAAGTTGTTGAGGAGAATTTTGAGTGGAGGGTTTATATTAGAGTGTAGAGTTTTATGTATGTAGTAGGCACAAGAATAAGTATGAATGTTCTCTACGGTGAGTAGTTTTAGACTTTTGAATATTGGTGGAGTACTATGCTGTCTAGAGTGGGAATTTGTTATCATCCTGACTGCAGCCTTTTGCTGGGTTATGAGTGGTCTAAGGTGATTTAATGTTGTTGAGCCCCATGCACAGATTCCTTAGGTGAGATAAGGGTAGATAAGTGAATGATATAGTGCAAGTAGAGCTGATTGTGGCACATAATAGCGTATCTTTGATAATATGCCTACTGTCTTTGAGATTTTCTTGGAAATTTGTTGTATGTCTGTTTGGAATTTAAGGCTACTGTCAAGGTGGATTCCTAGGAATTTTCGCTCTGTGAGTCTTGTGATGGGTGAACCATTGATTGTTATGTTAAGTGGAACATTTGTGGCTTTATTTCCAAACTGTATGAAGTAGGTCTTGTCAGTATTGAGAGTAAGCTTGTTAGTCGTCATCCATGTTGATATTTTCTGTAATTCGGCATTAACAGTGTTGGCCATTATGACTGGATTTGGGTGAGAGAAGACATATGTTGTGTCATCTGCAAATAATATGGGTTTGAGTAGTTGTGATGCATTCGGTAGGTCATTTATGTAAATGAGGAATAGGAGTGGCCCCAGGACACTTCTTTGAGGGACTCCGACTATAATTTGTTTGTGCAAGTGTTCGCTCCATTTGTGTACAAGTACAGTGGTCCCTCGGTTTTCGTGCATCTCCAAACTCGAACATTTATGTAAGTGTATTTTCGTAAGTGCTGTTGCAAGTGTATTTTTGGGGGTCTGAAATAGACTAACCTACGTGACATTATTTCTTAAGGAAGTAAATTCGTTCGGTAATGGCACTTGAGCAGCATTCTGGAATGAATTTTCGGCAAAAAACGAGGGATCTCTGTATTGGCTTCTGTTGCTAAGGTATGACTTTAGGTTACTTGTGGGTCCTGGTCATGTAGGAGATTTATGTTGAAATCTCCTGTGAGTAGCAAATGGTCTTTGTTCATGTGTGCATCAGTTATCAGGTTTCCTAGTTTTTCACTAAAGTGGTGAATGTTTGACTGTGGTAATCTGTAGATGTTTATCACTGTGAGGGGTTTTTGCAGGTCTTTTGATTTAAATTTAGCTATAATATATTCTCCATGCTCATCCCTTATGCAAGAGTTATTGATACGTTCAAGTTAATCTGAGTAATATATAGCTATTCCACTCCCTCGCTGATCTGTCCTACAGTTGTGAATGGCTGTGTAACCTGGGATGGCTTTAGCCAGGTCTCAGTGAGTGTGATGATTGACATATTGGTGCTATAATATAATACTGCTATAACCAAAACGTGCCAGACAAAATCATGTTAAACGAATGTCTACTGTACATAAAAACAAAAGGAGCACTGCAGGAGGCCTACTGGCCCATGGTAGGCTAGATCAGTGATTGATTAGTGACTCCTATTTCTAGGGAATTTTGGAGATCAAAGTATAGGTCTCCCTCAACATTCGCATTTTCCACTTTCGCGGGCTTCACACATTCGCGAATTCCCGGCCGCCAAATTCCCATCCACCAAATCATATTTAAGTTTCCCGCCACCTGTTCGTCCCTACAACCCTCCCCCCGACTCAGGAGCCAGCCCGCCTTCCACTCACTCACCGAGTGTTTTGTTTGTTCATTATTTGTTATTAAACTACAGTATAACATGTATGTAGTACTATATAGTACAATATTTTACTATGTTTTCATGTGTTTTATGATTGCTCATGGTTCAATAGGTTAAGGAAGCAGTATTTCCCTACAATATATTGTAGGGAAACAATAATAATAATAATAATAAATAATAATAATAATAATAATAAATAATAATTAATAATACTACTAATAATAGTAATAATAAATAATAATTGCTGTGGAATGCTCTAAATGTCAGCTACCAAATACTGATGACATTTAAAGTGCTCCAGATCAATTATTATAAATTATTATTCTAATAATAATAAATGCTATTTTTGCATTTGTTCTTATGACAAGAGTGATCTAGGCATGTTTACCCTGATGTAAACAAGTGGCGGCCTGCCTGCTCCTCTTACCCCACTCATATAATATGGCATACTATATTATTCATTTCAGCGTCTTTATTACAGTTCTAGGGTATTTATCGTGTTTCTGATATCAATTTGGAATAAATAATAATAATAATAATAATAATTTTTATTTGGACATGATACAAAGAATTACATTTGGTTATTGAGATTACATGAGGTGTACATGCCAAAAGCCCCTAGTATGCAGGGCATTTTGGGCAGACTTAAAATTAACTTAAAACTAGATTGTAAGAATTATTGTAGATAGTATACAATGAGTAAAGGTGAGTATTTAAGCTATGAAATTTGAACATAGTTTTGTACTTTTGTCGTCATTATAAAATTAATTAAATTAGATTAAACAAATTAAAGCAATAGTAATAATAAAATAATAAAAAGTTATGGTTGATAATTTATAAAATAAGTAAAGTTGCTTATCTAAGTTTTAAAGTTTGAATATAAGTTGAACATAT
>WNWK01016857.1:0-43849 GCA_009830355.1 Cherax destructor
CTTCGCACCCGTTGGCAAAACGCTGGTCTGACCTGCTGAATAACAAACTTCATTCTATTAAACCGGTTATAGGTTTCTGGCCTTCTTTGTCACCAATGTCGAGGTTGGGAGACTACACTCTCCGTCTTCGCATCGGCCACACTCGTCTTACTCACGGGTATCTCATGGAGAGGCCCCCTACCCTCTCTGTGAGCATTGTCAGGTTCCAGTGTCTGTTCGACATATCCTGTTGGACTGCCCACTCTATCAACGAGCACGCAGAATTTACCTCCAACGACGTCTTCGCTCTGCGGCCCTTTCTTTACCTTCCCTTCTTGCAGATGGACCCTCCTTTAATCCTGACTCTCTCATTGACTTTTTGACAGAAACTGACTTACTACACAAACTCTGAAGATTATACCTCTAGCACCTCCCTCAGTCCCTTCTACCTCGATCTCTTGCTACCCTCCACCCCTGCACTATCCACCGTCATCTTGCACTCCATACCCTACTAATCGTCCATCTCCCTCTTACAACCCACTCTCCCTGCATCCTACAATAACCTGCAGCGTTGTATAACCCCTGTGGTTTAGCGCTTCTATTTGATTATAATAATAATGTAGTTGTCAAATAGATGGTTTGTTACTTAACCTTTAACTGTCGACCCTCCCCTCCCATTGAAAGACCCTTCTGTATCGGCATTAAAAAAATATAAGTACAGTATCTTCTAAATGATAGGGAATTTCTTTTAAAATGAGATAACACTTAAAATGCAAAATTTTATGTAATACAAACTTCTGGAATTACACTGGCATGAATTTGGTCAGGGTTAATCAGGTAACACATTATGCAACAGTGATTTGGCTCAGTCTGAAACCTATTTTAGGCCAATTTCATTGCTTGAAGTGAACCAGTTCCTGGCTGTTTGTTAGTAGTATGCCCTCCATAATATCCATTGATTGCAAGAAACTACCTTATTAAAGAGCCAGAAGTTGATAATTTTGTCTGTTTCAAACTTATTTTCAACAAATTCCAATTAGTCAAAAACAAATACTGTAGGCATTCCAGCCACTTAAGCAACCTTTTCCCTGTTCAGGCCTCTCCAATACACTTTGCCTCCATTTGAATCCATTGCAACACAAAAAATGATTTTCCCTAGTTCTTGGCCAATAAACCATAACCAGAAAATCACAGAATGAGTGGGGCTCAAACCCATGGCAGGGGAGTCCTAAAATTTCCAGAACAGTGTGCTCACCACTGGACCAACTGACTAATAGGATTCATTCATCTAACTAGGTGTATTTCTGTACACCTTGCTAACCTCCCTGTGGTGTATAGAATTATACCTAATTTTATGAATCTTATTAGACCAGCTGGCCCAGTGATTAGTACACTGGCCTGAATGTTTTAGGACTTCCCTGCCATGGGTACGAGCCTCGCCCATGCTGTGATTTGTTTGCACATCGTGTTATTACAATTTTGTAAGTCATAATCAAGAAAGCTTGATCATGGTTTAGGCTATCCCAGTAATTGAAGACCTAGTAACAACCAGTAAAACAGACTGGGGGCGATTTTCTTTGGGGAACCTTGTCGCATCCAATAAAATAAACCGGTGATTTTCCTTGAAGGACCTAGTAACAACCAATAAAATAAATGGGTGATTTTCATTGGGGGGGGGGACCTAGTATCAACCAATAAAATAAATGGATGATTTTCATTGGGGGGGGATCTAGTAACAACCAATAAAATAAATGGGTGATTTTTCTTGGGGGACCTAGTAGCAACCAATAAAATAGACTGGCAATTTTCCTTAGGACCTAGTAACAACCAATAAAATAGACTGGGGGCAATTTTCCTTGGGGGGGAGCTAGTAATAACCAATAAAATAGACGGGTGAATTTCCTTGGGGAAGGGGGACCTAGTAACAACCAATGAAACAGATGGGGTAGACCTAGTACCAACCAGTAAAATAGACTGGGGGTGATTTTCCTTAGAGGGGCCCCACCTTCTTTTCCCAAGGACAATTGACCATATGAGACCTATTTCAGGACTGAAACCGACCAATATTTTGTCCATTTCACTAGTTCTGGTCTGTCTATTGGCACCAAGAAACAGGTAATGCAACAATATAAGCTACATTAGAAAAATGCCCCAAAGTTGTCATTTTAATAAAGGCAAGGTCAGATGTTATTCCCATCATACACTGTGTTAGGTGGGAATTTTTTTTTTATGCTACATACATCCACCACACAGGTCTATTCTCTCGTGTCTTGGGCACTGTGAATTATGCGTAGGTCTACAACACTGACACTCATACCTCTGGTGTTTAAGGGTTAAAGAGTACGTATTTAAACTTGCAATTTATTACTACCTTAATAAGAACAGTAAAGCTATGCAAATGTTATTGAGAATTACAGTATCTTTTCAAATAGTATATGTCTTAAACATTGATACTCCATGTAGAGGTGCTAGATGTCTCTTCAGTGACTCCCAGGTCACACTGTCAGTTCATTATTTCTCATTTAGCACTTAGTTATGATTATAATAATAATGTCAGTTCGTTATCATAATAAGTTGTTCCATATATCAGAGAGCAAGCAAATTCACTTTTGATGCCTACAATATCCAGACAATTCTCCCTGTCCTTCTTCCTGAAAGTCCTACCTCTATGATATAATGTAAACTGCATTTTATACACAGTATACCAATTCTATCCTTTCAGGTTTAGTGCTGAACTTGATTATATGTATTATGTATATATTTTTAACATTTTGTGCTTTCTACCAAGGAATCATAACTTTCCCACCAAGGAATCATTAACTTGATATAAAAGATAGAAAAAATTGTAATACGTAGTGTAGATGGTATGGGAATACCAGCAAATTGTAGTTAATAAAGGTATACAAGCAGCAGTTGGAGACTTGAAGACTACATTTTTCTTGCACAACAGGCAAAACGATAATCTGATAGCTTTTATAATACTAGTCTGAGTGATCATCCCTGGTGGTAGCACAATTTATAGGCTGGAGAGTGGAGCATAGTCCAGTGTAAAATAAGCAAATATTAGAGAAGCTCCTCAATAGGCCTAGTGGTTCATGCTAGGTAGATCTTGAGATATTTTGGCATGTTTAGGGGTAGTTGTAGTAGTATTTGGAAATCTTGGCAAAATACCAGGTTCAGTATCTGTATAGCTAAAAGTTTTGCTACTTGGTAGATGCCATAGTTCTTTTTTGGTGGTTGTGTTTTTTGTCACAATGAGAACTTGCTTAGCATTTCCTCTTATTTTTCTCCTCCTTTGTTATGAGTCTTGAGTTACAAAATCTCATCAAATGGTTGTATGAATCTATATTAGACACTCTAATTGATTTTGTTATTAGTTTGGGCTATTTAATTATATTCTGTGATTCTTTTACTAAGTTTTTATCAGTTTCTCCCACAATAATCTTGTTGCATCCACCTCATGGAATTTCATAAACATCAGTTTCTATTTTTGTGAAGTGGTTATTGTTTAGCTTCTTGTGATGTCATGAATGAGAGGTTGCAATAGCCACTTTGCTGTAGCTTTTACGTGTAGGGATATTTTTTTTTTTTTATATATTTTTAACATTGGCCATATTCTACTGAGGTTGGGTGACCCAAAAAGGAGGAGCACATTCATAATCATTCATTCAGTCACTGTCTTGCTAGAAGTGTGCTGATATCACAGTCCAGATGACCCTCCGAACTGCAACATCCTCTCCCCTCTAGAGTGCAGGTACTCTAAATTCCCACCTTCAGGAATCAAACCTATCCAACCAGTTTCCTCAAATCACTTCATAAATATTGCCTTGCTCACATTCCAACAGCACATCCAGTCATAAAAATTCACTTGCTTCCACTTACTCTGATCTAATGCACTCAAACAAGACTGGTGGATATTCAGGCCCCTAGCACTAAAACCTCCTTTGCTTCCTCTTAATCATCTTATTCTGCTCCATCCTCTAAATTCTATAATAACCTCAATATCCCAGCCTCGGCTCTCTGAGTTATACTTTCAGTAAATCCTCACCACATTTTAATCCCTATGCTCTGAATTCTTTGCATAATATTTGTAACACATGCTGCTTTTAAACATGATATCTCCACTGCTTTGAGCTGTTACTGCTCTGCAGTGTTTAAAGTCCATTCTTCACTTGCATAAAAGTGTTTGTATTGCTATGTTTTGGTACATACCTCTCTGCCTCCATAGATAAACTTCTTTTTACAGATACCTCAACACACCACCTACCTTTTTTTCCTTTGTCTGTTCTGTAGTTCACCACATCTTTCATAGATCCATCTGCTAATATGTCCACTCCCAAATATTTGAATAGTGTACATTCACTTCTTAATACTTCTCCATCCAGTCTGATATCCAATCTTTTATTGCCTAGAGTTTTTGTTACTCTCATCACTTTGCTCTTTCCTATGTTTACTTTTAATTTCCTTCTTTTGCATATCTTCCCAAATTCTTCCACAACTTTACACATGCGCCTTAGATTATCCATTTCGGCTGGACCTCTTATCACTGAACGACCTAACTGGGTTTAGCACTTCTTTAATAATAATATATTTAACTAAATTTTTCCTGCTATTTCACTAGTGTCTCATTCGTACATGGGTTGAGACGACAACTTTTGGTATAATAATTGACAAAAGTATTTGCATGAATATATGTAAGAGCAGAAGTTCATGATACAAAACATAAATGAAGGTTAGTACTAACTGCAAGTTTATTAACTACAGGGAGAAATGAATAAACCATGGGTAACAGAAGGAATGAAAAATGAAATTATGAAGAAGCATAAATTGCACCAGAAGGCCAAAAAGACAAAAAGTAAGGCAGACTGGGATGAGTTTAAGGAACAACGGAATAAGGTGACGACCATGCTGCGTGAAGCCAAGCTGGAGTACATAGGAGCACACCCAGAAGAGGTAGGTAGCATTTTGGGTTGGTGATCCTGAAACCTCTGGAAAAAGTCTTTAGGGAAGGCATGGTGTGGCGGACTCAGCCCTTGAGAAGTTAGTGTGGGAGTCATTGAAATAGTGCAGTGGTGTATGGTTCAGTAATTTAAAAAAATTTGGTTAGGGACATTTAGAGGGAGAATTTCAGAATTGTTGGGAATTTAGATGATACATTGTTCTTTGATTTGTGTCCCCACATCTCAAGGGTTTTTGGGAGGGATGACTGTATATAACTATCATGTCATTGTGTAGTTTACAATATCTGGGACACCCACCATCTTTCTTCTGTGACTTATTGGTCATCGTTGGGGAGGAGAAGAAACGAGACAACCTGCATACGAGGTGATGTTGTCACATACTGTTAAAATTGCAATCATTCGCCAATTAATAATAGTCAATTAGAACACACGTGACATCTCTCTTATAGTTTCCTTTCAACTTGGAATGATTTCTTGAACTATTGAGAACATCACCTTCTGAGCTGACTTGTGGGAACCGGTCTGGTATAGTCAAATTTAAAATTTTGCCTGAACCACTGATGCATGAGCTGAATCGCTCTTTGTCATTTGGGTTAAATGTTAAATTTAATTTAGATGCAAGTTAATTTTTTTAAATTGCCTTAAATTCATAGGCTTTGTTCAATAAAAATTAATTCAATTTAAGTGCAGTATAATGTTTTCTTAATTCTCAGCATGAAGCTGTATTGCATAACTTACGTGTTATCATCTCAACCTTGCTTTAAAGACAAAATTTAGTTGTGGTTGTGTTGGTTGTGATGTAAGTGGTCCCTCCTGTTGCTCTTTCGGTAGTGGACCAGGCCCAGGCCCAACCCACGCCATATTAACATTATATTTCACACAATTTACAGGATGTGGATAAAATATTGGCGGAAGCAGCCATGCAAGGCAACATTAAAGATGAGGAAAATAAAGGGGAGGCGTCAGCCACTAGTGAAGCTAATGCGGACAGTTCGGACGTCCCCGAGGGGGGTGGGGCAAAACCCCAATCCATGGACCAGGCAGAGGAGAACGGGGAGTCTATAGTGGATCAGAAAGAGTTAAACACCGATGTACCAATGGCTCCCCTGGCCCCAGAAATAGTGGGGGGCATAAAATCGGAGACCAATGGGGTCAGCCAAGTGGATGTTAAAGCACCTGGTCAATAGGCTCTGAGCCGTGACCACCACCCACCCTGCCACTTTGTCCTGCTATCATAGCTAAAATCTACTTTATATTCAAACTGTATTTTTGAAATAGGGTTATGCTCCATACTTTTTTAGACTTAGAAAGTAAATGTTTTAAAGAAAAAATTAAAAAAATCAGTCTTGCTCTAAATTTCTATTAATATGACTGTGTTCACAAATAATGAATTTATTTTAAATGTCCAGATCAAGTCATTAATTTTAACTTAAGGTTATGAGATCTTGTATCAATATCTCTTATATGATTAGTGAATTTTTTGTGCAATTGAGACCATTGGCTCATCATAAATATGTTTTCACTTAGGTTAAGGAAATAAATTTATAGTAAATGACATGGGTGTTTAAATAAAAGAAAAAAGTAGCATGCTTATGGCAGTATATAACTCTCAGTGGCTCAGTTTTCACACCTTTTTTTTTAAAGGTTGCATGACAAATTGAACAATAATATAGATCATATGAGTCTATAAATTGTAATTAGTAAAATGTTTCGTTCATGCAACCTTAGTGGCGACTGCTTCACATTGTCTTAAGGAAGAGAACTTGTCATGAGGTCAGTCTCACACACCACACGCACAAGTGGACCTTCCAATTCATCCCAGCTCACGACGAACATGTCTCTACCCAGCCTATGCTTTGTGTCTCCCGTCTCCCTGTGGTTCTAGACTTGTAGCCATTGCTTAGGGTGATGTCAGGTCCTGAATCATATGTTCCTCTGGATGACAGATCCTCTCCTCTCTGGACTAAGGCATTGTCAAATCCCCAGGGGCTGATACACTTGACTCATCTTACAGGCTAAGGCATCAATGTACCAGCTCATTTCTCACCTTATTATTTCCATCACTTTTATTTTTGTTATTTTAGTTGATTTTCAATACAATTAGTAAGCACTGGTTTACAAAACCCTGTCACCTATGTGCTGTAATAAATTTTGAATTCCTAAAAATAATTTTGTCTACCACTTTGGTTTAGAAATGCACAAACATTCCAAGAGTTAACTTTCCTCATTAGAATTTTTTTGCACAACGGTGACATGGGTTGATCACTATTAATCATATAGTGGCATAACAAAATATGCCCCCAAAACTGTCAAGAATCTTAGCTGCCGGAATCAGCATCGGTCTGTGGCTCAGCAGGTAAAGTTACCCATCAGCTCTGGCTGACTTGTTTCACCAGCTTTATGCTGATCATGTTCTTCTCAATACAGTCTTGTGTGTTATCTCTTGCTTAAAAAAAGAAAAGTAAAGTACAAAGTTAATATTGCTCAAGAGTAACAGTGCTCTGTGTACAAAATTTAATGTGCTATAAATCGATTCTCAAACTTAATTGTCTTGCAAAGCCGTGACAAAATTGTTCAGTAGACATAGCCTAGCCAGTGTGGAATGTTTAGAGTATTTGTATGGTAAGTTGGTTGTGGCCATATTACCAAAACTGTGTAGTGACTTCTCGTGTTATCTCAACAGTGATCCTCATGTGGCTGGGTGGCACCAGTACATGTGACACTAGCATCAACTACTGGGTGGTAAACCACCTAAGTGTTCCAGACAGGGTGCAATGTCTGAGCTGCCAGAACTCCTCAGTGGACCCCTCTTCCAATGAGTTTCCCATCACCTACTGTAACGGACCAAAGAAACAGTACAAGAGTGAAGTGTGTTGAGACTATCTGAGTGCCAGTAACTATGAATTATTCAGTTGCAAAGGATGTTCAGAAGATAATATGAATTTACTATTGTGTGATTTCAACACTTCTTCATGAAAGGTATGTATTCACATTTCATTGTTTCATTTATTTATTGTATTGTCTACTTGATATTATATTTTGTGTATGGGTTCAGATGAACCACTAGGAATTCATTTTATCAGTATTGCCTGCTAAACATCATGTTTCAGGATCTTGCCATTTTCATTTTTTTTTAGCTCCTCTACCTTTTTCTTTGCATGCATAGTATTTGTATGTCTGGAAAATTTTCCAGCACTGAGAGCCATTTGATCAACTGATGTTCTCATTAAAAAACCTCAAGCTTGTCAAGTGTGAAAGACTGTTTACTGTAAAAATTGCTGTATAGTCAAGTGATAAGCATAAATCGAAGGAAGAGGATAGATATACTCAGTGTTTAGTGCATAGGCCTTATAGAAAGATAAGAGGCAGTAAATTGTCTCATTTCAGTGGACGACTCCAAAACAGGGAAAGAAAACTTTAGAGGAGAGCAAGTGTACTGGATGTCACCAGACAAGATTACAATAGCAGGGGAAGTTAGTTTGCCAATTATGGCATCTGTAAATGACTATACTCTTTATTTACCAAAATGTTACTTACCAGATGTTCCTAAGGAATTGTCTAGCTCACTGACAGTTCCTTAGGGACTTGGATCAACCCTTCACTTCCAGGCATAAAGAAGAGAAAACTAAAATTCATACATAATATGGGTGCAAACAGGACTCTCTCCTTGCCCTCCCTCTCTAGTCAATAGTTGAATAATGCACTGACAGTGAAATTCCCCTCAGAAGGTTAAAGGTGCTGTTGAATAGTTATTCAGTATTGACAAGATCTATTGAGTGCTGAGTTGACTGTCTCATTAATCAAGATCAGATTGATAGAGAAGGAAAAACAGGTCCTGCCACACCTAAGAATGTTTCAGATGAGATTTTTGAAGCCTGTCATGTTTTAATTTCAGTTAAGGAAAAGATTAACATAGTTTGAGCTGCAAGAAATATTTTTTATTAAGCATTTTGAGATCAATGCCTATTCACTAATTCTGGTTTCCTAGGCCACGATCCTCCTGGAATAAGCAGCACTAGATTTATGCTCTAGTACGTTCTTGACAACACATTGTGGAAAATGTGGAAATGCAAGTATTTTTTTCAACCTCTTTATTTTTCTCTCTCTCTAAGGCGTCTTCAGGAGCGTAGATGCCATTTTTACTGGTAACATGAAAAGTCAGTATGGCATTAAAAGACACTACAAAGAAAAAGGCAGGCACTGGACAGGCACCTAAAGTCGGTATCTGACCAGCCAGGCTGTGGTTCGTACGTTGGACTGTGTGTGGCCAGCAGTAACAGCCTGGTTGATCAGGCCCTGATCCAACATGAGGCCTGGTCACAGACCGGGCCGCAGGGGTGTTGACCCCTGGAACTCAATCCAGGTATATGCTGCAACAGGCCTGTTTGCTAAGATCTTGTAAGAAGGGCACATTAATCACATATCAGTTTAAGTATGATCAGTGATATACTTAACAGGCTGAGAATTCTCCCTAATTTTGTAAAACACATATTTCAGCACAAGGGGTCATCAGCATTATTTTGAATCTTGGCAGAGCTAAAGCAAACAGGATAAACTTATGCAAATAAAGTGAAACTTTGGTATAACGGACAAATGGCGAAGAGGGGGATTTAAAGTTTCAGTGCAAATCCATTGTATCGAAATGTTCGATATACAGTAGGGCCCCTCTTTACGGCGTTCCGCTAATACAGACATTTCAAATTATGATCAAAACTTGCTATACGGCTCCCACCACCTGACTCTAATATGGTCACCGCCTGCCACCCGGTTTGTTTACATCTGTGAACACCATATATCTCCATTATGTCTGGAAACTTTCCAAAATTTCAAGTGTTTTAAAGTTATTGCGTATATGTACTCTGATAATTATACGTAGTATACCTGTACCTAAATAAACTTACACACTGTGCTGGCATGCAGGTACACGTTAAAAGCACTAAGAGTGTCCCTCCAGTTTTGACACCATATTAATAATAATAATAATAACAGTAATACTTAACACAGCCTCTCCTCACTTAGCGATGTACTCGTTTACGGACGACTCGAACTTACGACGGGCTCTCTGACCAGTATGCATACCTAAATAATGTATAATAGAGCTGATTTCCTCTATTTTGAGGAGGGGTTGTTGAGGTGGTTAGGACATGTAGAGAGGGTGGAACAAAATAGAATGACTTCGAGAGTATAAATCTGTAGTGGGGGGAAGGCATGGTAGGGGTCGGCCTAGGAAAGGTTGGAAGGAGGGGGTAAAGGAGGTTTTGTGTGCGAGGAGCTTGGACTTCCAGCAAGCATGTGTGAGTGTATTTGATAGGAGTGAATGGAGACAAATGGTTTTTAATACTTGATGTGCTGTTGGAGTGTGAGCAAAGTAACATTTATGAAGGGATTCAGGGAAACCGGCAGGCCGGACTTGAGTCCCGGAGATGGGAAGTACAGTGGTACCTCTACTTACGAGCAGCTCCCAACTCGAACAATTATGTAAGTGTATTTTTGTAGGTGCTTTTGTAAGTGTATTTTTGGGGGTCTGAAATGCATTAATCTAATTTTCATTATTTCTTATGGGAAAATATTCCTTCGGTATCGGCACTTGAATAGCTGTCTGGAACTAATTTTGCTCGTAACTCGAGGTACCACTGTACAGTGTCTGCACTCTGAAGGAGGGGTGTTAATGTTGCAGTTTTATAACTGTAGTGTAAGCACGCCTCTGGCAAGACAGTGATGGAGTGAATGATGATGAAAGTTTTTCTTTTTTGGGCCACCCTGCTTTGGTGGGAATCGGCCGATGTGTTAATAATAATAATAATAACAGTATACTACTGCAGAAACATTTAAAAATACGTATGCTAAAAAATGCATAAATGGTGCAAAGATAACATTAACTCTTTCAGGGTTACATAGCATATAAACATGATACATATACCCAAAGTACAATAAATTTCACATAAATATGAAACATGGTACTGGGCGGAGGGAAAGAATTCCGTTTTCTCTAGTCCAGCACCAGAAATAATGTGTATCAATGCACGTTTAATGCATTTGGGTTTGTTTACAATTGTCGGCATGATTTCTCATCACTTCTCTGTCATTTATGATGCATCTAAGGGTAGTTGTTAGAAATGATTAAACTCAAGTGAAGGTATGTCGAGGGTAATAATAATATCGCTCTGGGGCACTTTAAATATCACATATTTAGGTGTTGTAGCCAGGCGGCTACGTAGCTACACCTACCGGCTTCCTACACCTGACTTCCTATAAATAAATACTACTCTTCTCTCAACCTACATTAAGATTATACATATTTTAAGGTAAGTAATGAGTGTACTTTATGTGTATTTTATCGCTCTGGGCCACTTTAAATATCATACCTACCAACACCTACCGGGCTATCTACACCTGATTACCTACAAACAATTACTACTTACCTCTTGCTCTACATCAAGACTACAATTATTTTAAGGTAAGTAATGAATGTACTGTGTATGTATTTTACTTTTTATTGTTTTTTTATGCCTAGTTCTAATGTTAGCTTAATATATGTTAATGTAAACTTATCTGGCATTTGGATACACATATAATGGAAAAAAAAATGGCGTTCTGCTTTCCTGCGATGTCCACTTTCCGGCGGTAGCCTGGAACCTAACCTGCCGTATAAGTGGGGCCCTACTATACTGGATTTGGTCTGTTGTATGAGGAGCCTACCAGACACACCAGTAATGGACATACTCCTGATTCAGCAGACTTGGTTTGTTGTATGGGGAGCCTACCAGACACTCATTATAACTAATGGGCAAAATCTCGATGCAGTGGCCTTGGTTCATTGTATGGTGTATGGAGAGCCTACTGGACACACTACAGCTAATGGACAAAATCTCGGTACAACAGACATAGTCCATTGTGTGAGGAGGCTTTTGGACACATACTTCTATTAACGGACAGTTAATGGACAAAACTTCAGTACAACAGACATAGTCCATTGTATAAGGGGCCTTCTGGACACACCTCTGCTAACGGACAAAAATCTTGATGTACCAGACATGGACCATTGTATGGGAGCCTACCAGACATATGTCACCACTAGCTGACAGAATCTTAATGCAGTAGATTTGGTTTGTTGCATCTAATCTTTGTGTGGTGCGTTTTATGGTATTTCTTTGAGCCATTTTAAACTTCAAGTTAAAGATGCTTTAAACAATAGTGCCCCTGTTTTGCCAAGTGATTTATTTGGCAAAGTTTCATTGATGACACAAAGGGTCTTCTGATATAGAGCTAAGATTATTCAGACAGATAGAACCATCTTGTAACATGCAAGTTCAGGGTCACAGCTGCAGTTTGACTAGTGAATAATTTTAACCCCAAAACACTAGTTTTGTCTACATTTCAGAACACCCTGTACTATTTTTGGGGTACCAGGGGCCCCACATAAAGTAGTTACCCCTAAAGATTGAGGTCATGAAAAGCTTATAGAAGGGTGACTAGGGAGGCACCACACATTTTAGAAGTTATTAAATGTTCCCCTTGTTCTATCAGTATCTCATTAGGGACTAAAGTTATTATTTGAAGGAAACCTTTCCACGGATAATCCCTCCTCACATAACTGCATTGAACCATTTGTTACTGGTTGTACAGGAACTGATTTGGGGAAAAAAGACTTGAGTGTGCTAGACATACTCCTTAAGATTTTCTAACTTATACAGTGGAACCTTGGTTGTCAAATTTAATTCATTCCAGATGTCGATTTGACAGCCAAAATGGACAACAACCAAAGCAGTTTTTCCCATAAAAAATAATGTAAATAGAATTAATCCATTCCAGTCCCCAAATGGCAATATAATAATCTATTAGAAATGTACTAACTACTACATAAAACTAAAAATGAATACTAAAAGAAACTTAACTGGAATACAGTGGTCCCTCGGTTTTCGCCGAAAATTCGTTCCAGAATGCTGCTCAAGTGCCAGTACCGAACGAATTTACTTCCTTAAGAAATAATGTCACGTAGGTTAGTCTATTTCAGACCCCCAAAAATACACTTGCAACAGCACTTACGAAAATACACTTACATAAATGTTTGAATTTGGAGATGCACGAAAACCGAGGGACCACTGTACTATACAGTAAATGAAAATTTAATTGCTGCTTACCTGTCAGAGGAGAGCTAATGGCATACTGGAAGCAGGAGGTGGAGAAGAGGAGGGGGTATGTTACTGCTTGGAAGGAGAGTCACTTATTAATATGTCAGGCAACTGTCCTGGTGTTGTATCTCTTTGTCTTTTTTCACCACTAACACCTTGTTCTGGCTCACTGGTTCTTTGTCTCACTAAAAATCATTCCAGTGAGGTTTCTTTCAGGCTTCGTTTTAACACTTACTAAAAATCGTTCCAGTGAGGTTTCTTTCAGGCTTTGTTTTAACACTTACTAAAAATCATTCCAGTGAGGTTTCTTTCAGGCTTCATTTTAGCACTTGTCTAAATTTAGAGATTATATTGTCATTGTACATGTTAGAGAGATGTATGGCCACTGCATTGTCTGGATGGTATTTTAAAAAAATTCCTGCACTTCATGCCATTTAGCACACATTTCCTTGACAAGTGCAGTGGGCACATCATCCCTTCCCTCCACTTCCTCTGATGACAGTTCCTCTGCTTCAATCTTTTGCTGCTCTTTCTGAAGGTCTACAAGTTCTTCTGTGGTGAGTTCAGTTTTATTCTCCTCCACCAACTTCTCCACATCATTTTCAGTCACCTCTAGGTCCAAGGTCTTTCCCAGGGACACAATATCCTCTACCAGCTCAGGCTCATCTTCAAAGCCTTCAAAATCCCTGGCTGCCACAAAGTCAGGCCACAGTTTTCTTCCATGCTGACTGCATGGTCCTGGAAGACACATTTTCCCCCAGGCTTTGTCTATAAGCCTCAAGCAGGTGAGGATATTGAATGGTCCTTCTAGAACTCCGAGGGTTAAATTTGTTTCTGAAGTGATTTCAAAGCACCTTTCAAAAAGTGCTTTGGTGTAGAGTTTTTTGAAGTTAGAAATGACCTGCTGGTCCATGGGCTGGATGAGAGGAGTGGCGTTAGGAGGTAAGAACTGAACTCCTCCAACAACTCGTTTTCCAAGCTTGGAGGGTGAGCAGGAGCATTATCCATAAGTAAAAGGGCCCTAAGTGGCAATTGTTTTTTAACCCTTAAACTGTCCACACATAGATCTACGTTGACGCTCGTAGTGCTCCGAACGTAGATCTACGTTTTTTTTTAAATGCTTTTAACCTTGCCACGATAAGCCTGAGTTGCCTAGACATTAGAGAATGGGTCTGTGCACTCAGTGTGCGCTCTTCATTTTAACCCTTTGACTGTCGCAACCCTCAATCCTGAGTGCTCTCCTGTTGTCGCAAATTTTAAAAAAAATAAATAAATTATTTTTTCTTATGAAATGATAGAGAATCGTTTCCCGATGGTAAAGACACCAAAAGTTTGAAATTTGATTGAAAACTCACGGAATTACGCTCTCGTGAATTTAGTGATCTCAGCAATATATGCGCATCGGCAATTTCGCTGACTTTGAGCCCTATTTTCGGTAAATTCCATTGTTCCAGTTGACCAAACTCATAGATATTTCTTTAGAACTCCATTTGCTCTATCGATTGAGTACAAGAAACCACCAATTTAACGATTTCAACTACCCAATAAAGTGATCAGAAATTGGCAATTTGGCCAATTTCATGGAAAATAAAAAAGTTGTCAATTTCAAAATAGGGTCCAGAATAAACAATGCAGACATTCCTGGCACTAAAATAAGATGTTATCTGTTCATTAGTCACGTCTTTAGGCCTCTCTTATATTACTTTTGGTTTCTATTTTGATTTTTTATTCACATAAAAAATAGAAGATTTACCGTTATGCAGACTATTGCATTATTGTAAAAATTGTATAAATAATATCAGTGCACTTGTGAAAGAATATTAGACTCGCCAATTGATGTGTATTGGACGCGTGGCGGGATTTGATTACTCTTGAACATTTGCAAAAATCGAACATTTCTCCTACTTTGAGCTCAATTTCAAGGTCGTTTTCCTCATAAAACTAATCAAAATCATCTTTATTTCTGTAGTATGTTGTCCATTCTATCAAATGAGACCATAAAAAAGAGAATACAACCATACCTTTGATATTCCTTTGATATACCTTTGATATACCTTTGAAGAGTTTCGAGAGTATCTACTCTCTGAGCCCGGCCATGGGCCAGGCTCGTCTGGTGCTTGCCTGGTCAACCAGGCTGTTGCTGCTGGAGGCCCGCTGCCCCACATATCCATCACAGCCTGGTTGATCTGGCACCTGGTGAAGATACTTGTCCATTTTCCTCTTGAAGGCTTCTACACTGGTTCCAGCCGTGTTTCGGATATCTTCTGGTAAGATGTTGAATAGTCTGGGACCCCGGATGTTAATACAGTGCTCCCGTATTGTCCCCACCGCACCCCTGCTCCTCACTGGGTTTATTTTACACTTTCTCCCATATCTCTCACTCCAGTATGTTGTTATGGCAGTGTGCAGATTTGGGACCAGGCCCTCAAGTACTTTCCATGTATATATTATCATGTATCTCTCTCTCCTCCACTCCAATGAGTACATGTTCAAGACTTGAAGGCGTTCCCAATAATTTAGATGTTTCAATGGCTCAATGTGAGCCGTAACGATCTCTGGATTTGTTCCAGCTCTGCTATTTCTCCTGCCCTGAACGGGCCGTCAGCACTGAGCAGTATTCTAAGTGAGGGAGCACTAGCGATTTGAATAGTGTCACCATCGGCATTATTTCCCTTGTTTTGAAAGTTCTCAATACCCACCCCGTCATCTTCCTGGCTGTTGTGATCTTTGTCTTGTTATGGTCTTTAAACGACAGATCAGCAGACATAATTATTCCCAAGTCCTTTACGTGTTCCTTTCGTTCTATGTGGTGACCCTCTTGCGTTTTGTATATAGTGTTCCTTTTGAGTTCTTCATTTTTTCCATACCTAAGCAGCTGAAACTTATCACCATTGAACGTCATGTTGTTCTCCACTGCCCATTGGAAGACCCTGCTTATGTCCTCCTGTAATTTTTCAGTGTCCTCTACCGTAGTGACTTTCATGCTTATTTTAGTGTCATCTGCAAATGATGATACAAAAGTGTGCTGGGTGTTTTTATCTATGTCTGCTATGAGGATGAGAAACAGCAGAGGTGCCAGGACAGTGCCTTGGGGCACTGAGCTTTGACCTCGCTGATGCTGGATCTTGCCCTGTTCACTACTACTTTTTGTGTTCTTTGTGTTAGGAACTCAAAATCCATCTGCCTACCTTCCCGTAATGCCTATGGCCCTCATTTTTGCGCTATCACTCCATGATCGCATTTGTCAAACGCCTTTGCAAAATCTGTGTAAATCACATCTGCGTTTTGGTCGTCCTCCAATGCCTCCGTAATTCTGTCATAATGGTTCAGCAGCTGTGACAGGCATGATCGACCCGCTCTAAAGCCATGCTGGTTCGGGTTATGTTGGTTGTGCTGGTCCATGAACTTTGTAATCTGCCGTCTCATCACTCTTTCAAAGATTTTTATGATGTGAGAAGTGAGGGCTACTGGTCTGTAATTTTTAGCTAGTGCTCTACTACCTCCCTTATGCAAAGGAGCTATGTCTGCACTCTTTAAGGCCTCTGGAATTTCACCTAGATCTAAGCTCTTCCTCCACAGAATACTAAGGGCTCTTGCTAATGGTACTTTGCACTGCTTTATAAATAAAGCATTCCATGAATCTGGTCCAGGTGCTGAGTGAGTGGGCATGTTGGCCATTTCTTTTTCGAAATCTATGGGATTTGTACTAATGTCGGTTAGGTGGTCTGTGCAGCCTTCTGCTGGAGTGAAAAATATTTCTGCATTTTCTACCTTGCTGTCATTTAGTGGGTTGCTGAACACTGACTCATACTGTTCTTTTAGAATTTCACTCATTTCCTGTTCATCGTCCGTATACGAATCTCCTCTCAATAATGGTCCAATTCTACACCTCAAAGTCGGCGTTTTAATCCAAAAAAATGGTCGGAGTTTTTTTTCTCTCATTACATACTGCGTGCTGCAGAATTTTTTTTATACTGCGCACACTGACCACACAGACCCATTCTCTCATATGTGGGCCTACCAGCTTTCTCCCGTTTGATTTGAAGCCGCTAGAATTTAGGCGTATTGATACGTCCGAAACAGTGGCTCGTAAGACGTATATATACACCGAAACAGTCAAAGGGTTAAACAAAAAGAACAATTTATTTTTTTCTCAAAATATTCAGTGCGCTACGCGCGTCAACCTAGATCTACGTGTGGACAGTTTAAGGGTTATTGAGGTACTTTTTGACAGCAGAGACCTTATGAACTCACTCAATAAAAAATTGTTGTTACCCAAGCTTTCGTATTGACCCTCCACATTACAGCCATTTTGTTTTTCATAACATTCTTCTTCTTTATAACTCATGGGTTTTTGGAATAATAAACAAGTAAGGGCTTCAGTTTTAATTCTTCACTTGCATTACCACACAGTAACAGAGTGAGCCTGTCTTTCATTGGCTTGTGTCCTCGCATTGACCCATGCTGTCTACTCATTGTCTAGTGCGCATTCTGTGAGCTTGTGTGCCGAGCTATTCACGTTGTCGTTCGACAACCAAGAGAACGTATGAAAACCAGGACATTTTTTTCTCTAATTCCTTGTTCGAAAACCAACTTATTCAACAAGTAATGCAGTCAACAACCGAGGTTCCCATTTTGGACTTATAAGAGCTTAATGTTTGTATGCCCCACAAAAAGTTTAGGATGGAGACTTATAGTGGACCCCCGAGTTTCGGTCACCTCGGAAATCGTACAATTAGTATGTAAGTGCTTTTGTAAGTGTATTTTTGGGGGTCTGAAATGGACTAACCTTAAGGGAGTAAATTCGTTCGGTAATGGTGCTTGAGCAGCCTTCTGGAATGAATTATGACTGAAACTCGGGGGTCCACTGTATTTCAAAGTTTATGTATTCCTTTCCCTCTACCCAAGTCTGCAGTTACGCCATCATTCTTCTGAAAAGAATAAACTAATCCTCGAAGGACATAACTGTAGCACATATAAGTTAAATATTGTAGATGTTAGTCAAACTGAATGTGAAAAGCTTCAGAAGTTTTGGTTAGCATATTTAAAACCAAGATAACAGTGCAAATGTGTTTGCAATAAAGCTAATAGAATTCTTGGCTTCATATCAAAAAGTATAAATAATAGAAATACTAATAAAGTTATACTGTACTTTATAGATCTGTGGTAAGGCCTTATATAGATTATGATGTTCAATTCTGGTCTGAGTATTACAGAATAGATCTAGATGTACTAGAAAATATACCGAGAAGGATGACGAGTTGATCTCGTGTATCAGAAATCTTTTCTAAGAAGATAGACTGAAGGCAATAAATTTGCACTCTGGAAAGATGTAGAATTAGGGAGCATATGATGGAAAACATTGATGAAGGGGGTTTTAAATGTGCTGAAAATATCTAAAGACAGGACTTACACAATGATAATGAAAGTTTTATTTTTTCTTTCTTTTTGGGTCACCCTGCCTCAGTGAGAAATGGCCGATGTGTTAAAAAAAAAAAAAGATTTATAAAGGGTATAAGGAAGTACAGTGGAACCTCGATTTTCGTTTGCTCTGGTTTTCGTCGAATTCGGTTTTCGACGACATTTTTCGTCAAAATTTTGTCCCGGTTTTCATTCATCACCTTGGTTTTTGTCCGCTGTACCAAATTTGTCTGCCTGCTCGCGCCCACACAAAGCATCCCACCCACGCGTTCTGAGTCAGTCTGGCTTTGTTTTAAGTCAAGTGAACATTACCCTGCGCATTCATATGAAACATTTCATAATACAGTGGTACCTCGAGTTACGATGATCCCCAAAATCGCCCTTTTATGTAAGTTTATTTTTTTAAATGCTTTTGTAAGTATATTTTTGGGGGTGTAAAAGGACTAGTCTATTTTACATTATTCCTTATGGGGATAAATTCGTTTGGTAATGGCACTTGAACAGCATTCTCGAACGAAAAAATATCGTAACTCGAGGTACCACTGTACAGCCTCTCCTCATTTAACGATGGAGTTCCGTTCCTAAGACCATGTCGTTAAATGAATTTGTCGCTAAGTGAGGAGCATATTATAATGGTAGTGGGTTTGTGTCAACCATCTTTGATATTGTTTTAATGTCACCTTTGCACCATTTATAATATTTCTGGTATACATACAGTGGAACCTCGGTTTTCGTCTTTAACCCTTTCAGTGTTTCGGCCGTACTAGTACGGCTTATGCGCCAGGGGTTTCGCCGTACTAGTACGCCTAAATTCTAGCGCTCTCAAATCAAGCTAAAACAGGCTGGTAGGCCTAGATGTGAGAGAATGGGTCTCTGCGGCCAGTGTGCACAGTATAAAAAAATCCTGCACCAAACAGTGCATAGTGAGGAAAAAAAAACTCTGACCGTGTTTTTGGTTTAAAACATCGACTTTGTAGTCTATTTTCGTATGGTATTTATGCTTGTATTCTCGTTTTTTTAGTCTCATTTGATAGAATGGATTATATATTACAGAAATAGAGATAATTGTGACTGGTTTCACGATGACAAGTACCTTGAAACTGAGCGCAAAGTAGTGAAAATGTTCGATTTTTGCCAATGTTCAAGAGTAAACAAATCACACCATGTGTCCAATACACATCAACTGGGTAGTCTAATATTTTTGAACAAGTGCGCTGATATTATTTATACCATTTTTACAATGATGCAGTTGTATATATAACAGTAAATCTTCTATTTTTTGTGAGAATAAAAATTAAAAATGGAAAGTAAAAGTAATGTAAGAGGGGCTTGGAGACGTGACTAATGAACAGATAAAATGTTATTTGAGTGCCAGGAATGTCTGTCTCGTTTATTCTGGACCCTATTTTGAAATTGGCATCTTTTGAAATTTGTGTGAAATTGGCCAAATTGCCAATTTCTAACCACCTTATTGGGTAGTTGAAATTGGTAAATTGGTGGTTTCTTATACTCAATTGATAGAACAAATGGAATTCTAGCGAAATAGCTATAATTTTAGTAGACTGAAACATTGGAATTTGCCAAAAATAGGGCTCAAAGTGGGCGAAATCGCCGATGCGTAAATGACATCTATACCGCTAACTTTGCAAAAGCATAATTCCGTTAGTTTTCCATCAAATTTCATAATGTAGGTGTCGTTATGATCGGAAAAATATTCTCTATCATTTCATAAGATTTTTTTATTTTTTCCGAAAAATTTGTGACCCTGAGAACGAGTTTGGGAGAGGGCCTCGCGACCCTGAAAGGGTTAATTCGTTCCAGAAAGTCTGACGAAAAGCGAATGCGACAAAAACTGAAGAAATATTTCCCATAAGAAATAATGTAAATCCAATTAATCCGTTCCAGACACCCAAAAGTATTAACAAAAAATACATTTTATAGAGAATAACTATAGTTTTGCATACAGAAAACAATGAGAAATAAATATAAAGCACTAATGAAATGGCTAAATGAACATTTAAATAATTTTTACCTTTATTGAAGACTCTTGTTGGTGTATGGAAGACAGCGAGGAGGGGAGAGGGAGGTGAGTTTATTGTTTGGAAGGGGAATTCCCTTCCATAAGGACTTCAGGTATCAAGTCCTTATTCGGGGTTACTTCCCTTCTTTGTCTTTTACTGGCACTAGGACCAGCTTGAGAGTCACTGTACCCTGTCACACAAAAAATCTCTCCAGAGAGGTCTGTTTCTGGCATTTCTTTAAGATTTGCCTAAATGGAACAAGCCAGTGTCATTGATCATGTTGCAGACACGGCTTGCAACAGCTTTGTTAGGGTGATATTTTCTCCACAAAACTTTGCAACTCGCTCCACTTTGCACACTGAAGAAGGCACATTCTCCCCTCTCTCTTCCTCCTCCTCTGAAGCAATTTCCTCAGCTGCAATCTGTTGCTGTTCCAGTTGAAGGTGTTGCAGCTCTTCAGTGGTTAGCTCTTCCCTGTGGTCGTCCACCAACTCTTCCACATCCTGGCCACCCAAAGACACTCGGAACTTTCTTTGGCCCCATGGTGGCTTATTTAGCAGTTGCACTCAATAAACAAGCACCAAAAACAATGGATTATTACAAAATGTTTTATATGAACGCGCAGGGTAATGTTCACTCAACGAGAAACAAAGCCAGACTGACTCAGAATGCGTGCATGAGATGCTTTGAGTGGGAGCGGGCAAGCGGACATGTTTGGTACGGCGGACGAAACCCGAGATGATTAACGAAACTGGGACAATATTTTGACGAAAAAGTCATTGAAAACTGAATTCAACGAAAACCAGGGCAAACGAAAACTGAGGTTCCACTGTATTTTTTAATGTTTATACAGTAGTGTACTGTATATTGAAATAACAGAATAGAGGAAATCAGTTCTAATATACATTATTTAGGTATAAATACTGGTCAGAGAGCCCGTCGTAAGTCCAAGGCGTCGGTAAACGAGTGCATCGCTAAGTGAGGAGAGGCTGTAATCCATTGTTTTTTGTGCTTCTTTATTGAGTGCGACTGCTAAATAAGCCACCATGGGGCCAAGGAAAGTTCCGAGTGCCAGCCCTTTGATAAAGAAGGCGAGAAACACGATAGAATTGCTTCAGAGGAGGAGGAGGAAGAGAGAATGTGCCTTCTTCAGTGACTAAGGAAGTGTGTGCAAAGTGGAGTGAGTTGCAAAGTTTTGTGGAGAAATATCACCCTAACAAAGCTGTTGCAGGCCATGTCTGCAACATGTTCAATGACAATGCCTTGTCCCATTTTAGGCAAATCTTAAATAGACGCCAGAAACAGACCTCTCTGGACAGATTTTCTGTGCAACAGGGGTCCAGTGACTCAAGCTGGTCCTAGTGCCAGTAAAAGACAAAGAAAGGAAGTAACCCCAATAGGGACTTGATACTTGAAGTCCTTATGGAAGGGGATTTCCCTTCCAAACAATAACCTCTCCTCCCTCTTCCCTCCTCGCCATCTTCCATACTCCAACATGAGTCTTCAATAAAGGTAAAAGTTATGTTAAATGTTCATTTATCCATTTCATTAGTCCTTTTATATTTATTTCTCATTGTTTTCTGTATGTAAAACTATAATTATTCTCTATAAAATGTTTTTTTGTTAATACTTTTGGGTGTCTGGAACGGATTAATTGGATTTACATTATTTCCTGTGGGAAATATTGCTTCAGTTTTCGTTGAATTTGGTTTTCATCAGACTTTCTGGAACGAATTAAAGACAAAAACAGAGGTTCCACTGTACTTGCTTGGCAAGACCCCTGCTTACAAACTTGCTCTCAGTGTCAAAAAATTAATTTTTTTTCTTATGAAATGATAGAGAATCTTTTCCCGATGGTAATGACACCAAAAGTATGAAATTTGATGGAAAACTTACGGAATTACGCTCTTGTGAAGTTAGCAATGTCGGCGATATACAGTGGTCCCTCCGTTTTGTACTTAATCCGTTCCTGAAGGATGCACTAAAACTGAAACACACAAAAACTGAAACCATTTTCCCCATAAGAAATAATGGAAATACAATTAATCCATTCCAGAAACCCAGAAGTTTGGAAAAATTTTTTTGGGGGCCTTAAAGATAGATTTACATGCACAAATGAATGAAATGAATGTGGCACTTACCTTTATTGAAGACTGATGTTGCTGGATGGAAGAGAGGGAGGAGGGGAGAGGGAAGAGACCCTATTTTTTGGAAGGGAAATCCCCCTCCATAAGGACTCTAGGTACCAAGTCCTCATCTGGGGTCACTTCCCTTCTTTGTCTTTTAATCCCACTAGGACCAGCTTAAGAGTCACTGCACACTTGTGGCACTAAATATCTGTCCAGAGAGCTCTGTGTCTGGCGGCTCTTTAAAATGTCCCTAAAATGGGACATGGCATTGTCATTGTAAAAGTAGCCACCACGGATTGCAACATCTTTCTCAGGGTGATGTTCCTCCACAAATGAATGCACCCTACTCCACATTGCACAAATCTCCTTAATCTCTGAAGAAGGCACCTTACATCTCTCTTCCTCCACTGAAGCAATTTCCTGAGTTGTCGTTTGATGTTGTTGCAGCTCAAGCTCTTGCAGCTCTTCAGTGGTTAGATCTTCATTGTGGTCCTCCACCAACTCTTCCACATCTTCGCCACTCACATCCAACCCCATGCAATTCCCCAATGCCACAATACTTTCCACAACTTCCATAGGCTTTTCCGGGTCAGCCCCAAACCTTTCAAATCCCTCAACTTTCCCTCAACTTTCTACAAGCAGAGTTCATCGTCCTGGAAGTCACTCCCTGCCAAGCTTTATCTATAAGGCCTATGCAATGGAAGACATTGAAGTGATCCTTCCAGAACTCTCTTAGGGTAAATGCAGAGTCATTGGTCATATCAAAGCACCTTTGAAACATTGCTTTGGTGTACAGTTTTTTGAAGTTTGCAATGACCTGCTGGTCCATGGGCTGGATGAGAGGAGTGGGGTTAGGAGGCAAGAATTTCACTGTTACAAATTTGAAATCCTTAGACATTTGGTCTTCCAAGTCTTGAGGATGACCAGGAGCATTGTCCATTACCAGGAGGCACTTAACCCTTTGGGGGTCGACAGGCTTTCTCGGAAACCTGTTCCTGGGGTCAAAATTTTTGGGAAAAAAAAAAAATATTTTTGTCTTATGGAATGATAGAGAATCTTTTTCCGATCATATCGCCACAAAAATTATGAAATTTGATGAAAACTAATGGAATTATGCTTTCGCGAAGTTAGTGGTATCGAGGACATTTACGCATCAGCGATTTCGCCCACTTTGAGCCCTATTTTCGGCAAATTCCAATGTTTCAGTCTACTACAATTATAGCTATTTCGCTAGAACTCCATTTCTTCTATCGATTGAGTACAAGAAACCGCCTATTTACCAATTTCAACTACCCAAAACAGTGGTCAGAAAATGGCAATTTGGCCAATTACACACAAATTTCAAACGATGCTAATTTCAAAATAGGGTCCAGAATAAACACGGCAGACATTCTTGGCACTAAAATAACATCATCTCTGTTCATTAGTCACGTCTCCAGGCCCCTCTTACATTACTTTTGCTTTTCATTTTGAATTTTTTATTCTCACAAAAAATAGAAGATTTACTGTTATGTATACAACTGCATCATTGTAAAAATGGTATAAATAATATCAGAGCACTTGTGCATGAATATTAGACTCGCCAGTTGATGTATATTGGACGCATGGTGTGATTTGTTTACTCGTGAACATCGTCAAAAATCGAACATTTTCGCTACTTTGAGCTCAATTTCAAGGTACTTGTCATTGTCAAACCAATCAAAATCATCTCTATTTCTGTAATATATCTTCCATTCTATCAAATGAGACCAGGAAAACGAGAATACATCAATAAATACCATACGAAAATAGACTGCAAAGTCGCTGTTTTAAACGAAAAAAACGGTTGGAGTTTTTTTTCTCTCATTATGCAGTGTGTGGTGCAGGATTTTTTTTATACTGCGCACACTGACCACATAAACCCAATCTTTCATATGTAGGGCTACCAGCCGTTTCCCACTTAATTTGAGGCCGCTAGAATTTACGCGTATTAGTACGGCACCAACCACTGCTCGTAAAACGTATTAGTACGGCACCGACCCCGAAAGGGTTAAGTGGCAATTTATTGTCCAATAGATATTTCTTCACACTGGGGCCAAACACTTGATTAAACCATTCCAGGAAAATTTCCCTAGTGACCCATGCCTTAGCATTAGACTTCCAAAACACACACAATTTACTCTTGTCAACACTGTAGTTCTTGAACACTCTGGGATTTTCAGAGTGATACACCAGTAAAGGCTTCACTTTGAAATCCCCACTAACATTACCACACAACATTAGAGTTAGCCTGTCTTTTATAGGCTTGTGTCCTCGCATTGCCTTTTCCTCCTGCATGATGTAGGTCCTCCTTGGCATTTTCTTCCAAAAGAGGCCTGTTTCGTCACAATTAAACACCTATTGGGGTTTGAAATTTTCAGCCTCTACATATTCTTTAAAGTTGTGCACAAATTTTTCAGCCCCTTGTTTATCTGAACTGGCACCCTCACTATGCCTTACAACACTGTGTATGCCACTTCGCTTCTTAAATTTTTCGAACCAGCCTTAAATTCATCATTATCACTGGTTTCAGGCATTTTCTTGACAAGATCGGTATGCAACTGCCTTGCTTTTTCACGTATGATGGATTGCACAACACTATCACCCGCTAGCAGTTTTTGGTTTATCCACAGCAACAACAATTTCTCCATATTTTCTATTGTTTGTGATCTCTGTTTTGTTATTGTATTCACCCCTTTCGCAACATTAGCTTCAGTGATTGCTTTTCTCTTATACACAATGGAACCGATGGTTGTTGGGGCTTTCTTGTATATCCTGGCGAGCTTGGCAATACATACACCACTATCATATTTTTCTATTATTTCTTTCTTCAGTTCTATGGTGTTCCTCAATTTCTTTACCAAAGAAGTGGCACTAGGAGCTTTCTTTGGGCCCATGGTAGCATATTTAGTAGTCACACACAATAATCAAGGGCCAAAAACAATGAATTGTTAATAAATGTTTTGTATAAACTCCTGGGGTGATGTTCACTCAAGCGTAAACAATGCTAGACTGCGTGACAATGTGCGTGGGAGGTGCGTGGGTGGCGGCCTACAGTCTGTATGGTGGACAGGTTCCGGACCAAGCACAAAAACGGAGGGAATCACACGAAAACGGAGGGACCACTGTATATGCATCGGCGATTTTGCCCACTTTGAGCCCTATTTTCAGCCAATTCCATCGTTCCAGTCGACCAAAGTTTTTTCTTGTTTTCAGCAAAATTTCTTGACAGAGCCTCTACCACTCTCATCTGCTCTCCTTTTGCACTCTCTCACCACTCTCTTCACCTTTCTTTTACTCTCCATATACTCTGCTCTTCTATTAACACTTCTGTTTTGCAAAAACCTCTCATAAGCTACCTTTTTCTCTTTTATCACACCCTTTACTTCTTCATTCCACCACTCACTCCTCTTTCCTCCTGCACCCACCCTCCTATAGCCACAAACTTCTGCCCCACATTCTAATACTGCATTTTTAAACTATCCCAACTCTCTTCAACCCCCCACTACTCATACTTGCACTAGCCCACCTTTCTGCCAATAGTTGCTTATATCTTACCCTAACTTCCTCCTCCCTTAGTTTATACACTTTTACCTCTCTCTTACTTGCTGTTGCCATTTTCTTTTTGTCCCATCTATGTTTTACTCTAACTGTAGCTACAACTAAATAATGATCCCATATATCCGTTGCCCCTCTATAAACATGTACATCCTGAAGCCTACCCATCAACCTTTTATCCACCAATACATAATCTAACAAACTACTTTCATTACGTGCTATATCATACCTTGTATACTTATTTATCCTCTTTTTCATAAAATATGTATTACTTATTACCAAACCTCTTTCTACACATAGTTCAATTAATGGTTCCCCATTTACATTTACCCCTGGCACCCCAAATTTACCTACTACTCCCTCTACAACATTTTTACCCACTTTAGCATTAAGATCCCCAATCACAAGTACTCTCTCACTTGTTTCAAAACTCCCCATGCACTCGCTCAACATTTCCCAAAATCTCTCTCTCTCTCCTCTACACTTCTCTCTTCTCCAGGTGCATAAACACTTACTATAACCCACTTTTCACATCCATCCTTTATTTTATTCCACATAATCCTTGAATTTATACATTTATAATCCCTGCCATAACTGATTATTCAACATTATTGCCACTCCTTCTTTAGCTCTGACTCTATTTGAAACCCCTGACCTAATCCCATTTATTTCTCCCCACTGAAACTCTCCTACCCCCTTCATCTTTGTCTCACTTAAAGCCAGGACATCCAGCTTCTTTTCATTCATAACATCTACAATCATCTCTTTCTTATCATTCGCACAACATCCACGCACATTCAAACATCCCACTTTGATGGTTTTCTTCTTTTTCTTTTTAGTAAATCTATACAGGAAAAGGGGTTACTAGCCCATTGTTCCCGGCATTTTAGTTGACTTTTACAACACGCATGGCTTACGGAGGAAAGATTCTTATTCCACTTCCCCATGGATATGAAGGGAAAAGCAATAAGAACAAGAACTATTAAAATAAAATCAAAGAAAACTCAGACGAGTGTGTATACATAAATGTGTACATGTATGTGTAGTGTGACCTAAGTGTAAGTAGAAGTAGCAAGATGTACCTGAAATCTTGCATGTTTATGAGACAGAAAAAAAGACATATTACATTATATAACTCAGGATATTCTCGCAAACTAAATTTTTTTTTTTTAACACATCGGCCGTTTTCCACCGAGGCAGGGTCACCCAAAAAGAAAGAAAAACCCAAAAAGAAAGAAAAAACTTTCATCATCATTTAACACTCAACACTCACCATCACTCATACATAATCACTGTCTTTGGAGAGGCGCTCAGATACGACAATTTAGATGTCTCTCCAAACTGCTAATATCCTATAATCCATCCTTTAAAGTGCAAGCATTGTACTTCCCATTTCTAGGAAGGTAATCCCTTCACAAAATATTACCCTGCTCACACTCCAACAGCTTGTCAGGTCCCAAAATACCATTCGTCTCCATTCACTCCTATCTAACACGCTCAAGCATGCTCGCTGGAAGTCAAAACCCCGCCTTCCTTCCTCTACAGATTTATACGCTCTCCAAGTCATTCTACTTTGTCCCATTCTCTCTAAATGACCAAACCACCTCAATCCCTCTTGACTAATACTTTTAGTAACTCCACACCTCCTAATTTCCACACTACAGATTGTCTGCCTAATATTTACACCACACATTGCCCTTAGACACAACATCTCCACTGCCTCCATCCTCCTCCTCGTTGCAGCATTTACAACCCATGCTTCACACCCATATAAGAGTGTTGGTACCACCAAAATATATAACATAATTATTAACCTATGATAACCCAATATAGTAAAAACAATGCAACATTTCCATGTCTTGAGGACTATTACACCTTGAAATTATTGTAATATCATAAGTATTTCTTGTGTATTTTGTTATATGACTAATACATTAAAAAAATAGAATAAAAAGCACCACTTTAAACTATATTTCCAATACAGTGCCCGAGTTTCGTAAAACTTCACTCCTGAAGTCTGCTCAAGTGCCATTACCGAACAATTTACCCTTAAGGAAAATGTCAGAGGTTAGTCTATTTCAGACCCAAAAATACTTTCCACAAGCACTTACAATATTATACTTACATAAATGTACGATTTCCGGGGTTTACGAAACTCGGGGGTCCACTGTATCAGGCTATGCATTTCCCCCATGTTTGAAGTATTGTGCTAAAATACCTTGAAACACGACAATACAATAAGAAATTAGTGTACAGTGGACCCCCTGTGTTCGTAATTAATTCATTCCAGAATGCTGTTCAAGTGCCGTTACCAAACGAATTTGTTCCCATAAGGAATAATGTAAATTAGCTTAGTCCTTTTAGACCCCCAAAAATACACTTACAAAAGCACTTACAAAAATACACTTACATAATTGTTCGAGTTTGGAGCAGTACGAAAACCGGGGGTCCACTGTACTTAGTGTTAAACATTTAAAATAAAAACTGAAAAATAATCATAATTTGGCACCAGTAAATTGTAAGATGTAAATATTGTTTGTGCATTAATGCCAATGAGCTGATTTTTCGCCAACGTCAACATGTCATAAAATCGTAAGTATCATATACCACTCATTTTAGTATTAATTAACTCATAAAATGCACTCTTTCAATCTAAGTTTTTTTTTTTTTTTTTCAAAATCTTGCCCCACACAGGAAATTAATTTACTGGGCATGCCCCAGTTAAAGTGTTAAATCCACTAGAAAAAAAGAAAAAGACAGCCATCTACATTTTCTAGATGTACTTCTACACAAGAGTGAAAGCAGACATTCAAGGCTTACCAAAAACCTACTTGCATAAATGGTCTATACAGTAGGGCCCCGCTTTATTGCATTTCGCTAATACGGACATTTCAAAATATGACCCCACCTGACTCCCCAATATGGTCACCGTGCACCACCTGGTTTGTTTACATTCTCCATGAGCTCCACGTCTCTCCATTATGTCTGGAAACTTTCCAAAATTTCAAGTGTTTTAAAGTTATAGCGTATTTTATATATACTACAGTGGACCCTCGGTTAACGAATACCCCGGAAATCGTGCAATTATGTAAGTATAATTTTGTAAGTTCTTGTGGAAGTGTATTTTTGGGGGTCTGAAATAGACTAACCTACGTGAAATTTTTCCTTAAGGGAGTAAATTCGTTCGGTAATGGCACTTGAGCAGACTTCAGGAGTGAAGTTTTTACGAAACTCGGGGGTCCACTGTATATATATATTTTTTTAACATGTCAGCCATTTCCCACTGTAGCAGGGTGACCCAAAAAGAAAGAAAAACTTTCATTATTCATTATGTGCTTTGATAATTATACTTATGTGTACCTGTATCTAAATAAACTTACACAATGTGCTGGCATGCAGGTACACATTAAAATCACCAAGAATGTCCCTCTAGTCTTGACACCGTATTAATAATAATAATAATAATAATAATAATAATACTGATACATAACAATAATAATCACTTCGGAACATTAAATGTGTTATTTTACGTTAATATAGGCATTTTCATTAATCCATCTAGGATATTTACTTCAAAATTATATAATGCATCTAAGGGTAGTTGTTTGAAATGAGTAAACTCAGTGAACAAGGTATGTCGATGGTAATAACAATAATACTGCACCTGACTTTCAACAATATACAGTGGTCCCTCGGTTTTCGCCGAAAATTCGTTCCAGAATGCTGCTCAAGTGCCATTACCGAACGTATTTACTTCCTTAAGAAATAATGTCACGTAGGTTAGTCTATTTCAGACCCCCAAAAATACACTTGCAACAGCACTTACGAAAATACACTTACATAAATGTTCGAGTTTGGAGATGCACGAAAACCGAGGGACCACTGTATACTACTCACCTCTCGCCCTACATCAAGATGACAAATATTTTAAGATAAATAATGAATGTACTGTATGTATTTTACATTTTATTGTTTTTAATGCCTAGTTCTACTGTTAGCTTAATATATGTTCATGTAAACTTCTTATTTGGCATTTGTATGCATTTATAAGTGGAAAAAATATTCTGTTTTCCGGCGGTAGCACAGAACCTAACCTACCATATAAGTGGGGCCCTACTGTGTTACACTTCTACTCTGACCACGATGTCAAGAGGTAGGTAGGTAGGTAGTCATAGACTTCTTCCTTCAGACTCTCCAGTCCACATTTCTTAAGAGGAGGAATCTGTATACACTTCACATGTTCTTTCAGTTTGCTACAATTCTGCCTACACTTTATACAAGAGTGCAGGAAACATGCCACAGATATACTCTACTGAGTGAAACATTAACACAACACCAACCAGAAACATTACATTGTTTTGCCAGTCAGTAATGGGGCATGAAGTGTGGCTAAACTATTTAACAATCACCCTTTGAGAATAGCTACCAACTTTTCATCATCAATTTTAAACACTGAGCAGAAATATGAAAGTGAATCTTTGATCAGTGCAAGAAACAGGAACAGGAAATTCATGGGGAAGACTGCTAGATCTTCAGAAATTAGAGTTTACAAACACAAATGCCTGCAGCGAAGATGACTGTGTACAGCATACGTGATGCAGTTTAATGAGGCATGACAACTAGTCATCCATGAAAATGACACAGAAATGGAAGTTGCCTTAATTGCCACCACCGACACATTCCCACAAAAGTCTGTGTGCTTCAGCGTTTCCAGACATTTAGCCAAAATATTGTTACCCATATTAGGATCAGTTGTCACATGATAAGAACAATGAACATAAAAATGGAGAAGCATTGCAACAGACCTTCTACTCCCTGATTCAATGCTCCTCAACTCCAATCCTTTCTCATATATTTGTCCAACCTATTTACAGCAACCTGATTCACCTCCTGCCTCAGCTCTCCCTCACTACTGGTCACCTATGATGCTCTGTAAAGTGCTCTGTTGTAATGTACTCTGTATTATGGAAGAGGGTAAGGTACCAAAGAATTGGCAGATAGCATGCATAGTTCCTTTGTATAAAGGCAAAGTGGACAAAAGAGAGTGTAAAAATTGTAGGGGAATAAGTCTGTTGAGTATACCTGGTAAAGCCACTTGTGGCAAAATGTTTTATTTAATAAATGTCCTAAACTGTACATAAGTGTCTTTATCCACAGCTTGCTGGTATCACCATACTATTTATAACTACATATATTTCTGTTTATATCTCAACCATTTTTTTTATAGCTTTTCATATTTATAATTTTATATTGTAGTTACCAATTTGTTTTGAGGAAAAGGTTCATTATCAGTGCCAGATTGTTACAATATTTTGTAACAATCTACAAGTTAAATGCAGCTTGAACACATACAAACTTCAGTTATAAGAGTTTTTCTATCCTGAATGTGTTGCAAAAGGTATTAAAGTTAACTTTGTAGGTGTGTGTGTTTGAACCATCTAAAAACTTGTATTAGGTGCAAATTTAAGACACATTTTGTTGGAGCCATTTTGGCTTTCTGTAAAATGCTCAGTGCTGCAGTGGTGGCATTGGGATCCTGTATCAGGATGCACTCTGGATAATAAACCTGCAAAAAAAAAAAAAACATTGACTACCAATAGTTCCAGATTAACCAATAAACTTATAAGGTGGTTCCAGACTGAATGGGTAAAGATTCAAGGATTGCAATAATCTGTCACTCCTCAAGGAAATTAACCCAAATGTTTGAAAATTTTCATTAATGTAACAACCGTTTTGGGTTTAGGACTTAATTTGATTATTGTTGTTGTTATTATTATTACAAAGATAAGAATGTACTGTACGTAATTGGAAAATAAGTTGGTCGTTAATTCTTCTTTCCTTAAGGAGCAAGATATACTACTATAGTTAGACATTAGCTGGGCTATGAACAGGTTCACACTAATCTTATGGGCATCCAATTCAATATAACCCTAAAATGGTTTCAAGTGATTTGGGTTGCATGTGTAGTCTGAACTGTGTAATGTAGCCCATATTAGGGTAACCAAGGAATATTGTACCAAAACTAATCAGAGGTCACATGTCTACACAGATGGTTTTCTTAAGTTCAGACATTGATGGATTCCACAGGCATGTATGAAACTTAGGTATTTGTTTGTGATTATTCAAGTTTGCTTGGATGGCTGAATCTAGAAAAAAAAAAATTGGACTGAGCATGTATACAATGTTTAGGACTTCACTGCCTAATATGGAGAAATCCAAGGCTATTCCTATGTAAAGATGTAGGGCTTTGCTCAGGATCTGTATTAAGAAAACCTCTTTATTTGTATCCTGTCCATTGATATTACCTTAAGGGATTACTAAAAATGCTGCTAAGTGCTAAGTTCTATATCTGTACCGAGGCATTTTGAATTGTTTACCTTCCATTCATTCTACTTGGAGGGTATCCCAGGGATCAACACCCCCCTTGGCCCGGTCCATGACCAGGCCGCCTAGTGGATCAGTGCCTGATCAACTAGGTTGTTACTGCTAGCCGCATGTAGTTCAACGTACAAACCACAGCCCGGCTGATTCGGCACTGACTTTAGGTATCTGTCCAGCTCCCTCTTGAAGACAACCAGGGGTCTATTGGTAATTTCCCTTATGGCTGGTGGGAGGCTGATGAACAGTCTTGGGCCTCGGACACTTATTGCGTTTTGTCTTAGTGTACTAATGGCGCCCCTACTTTTCATTGGGGTATGTTGCATCTCCTGACAAGTCTTCTGTTTTTGTAAGGAGTGATTTCTGTGTGCAGATTAGGGACCAGTCCCTCTAGGATTTTCCAGGTGTAGATTATGATGTATCTCTCTTGCTTGCACTCCAGTGAGTACAGTCAAGTGCTTCCAGTCATTCCCAGTAGTTAAGGTGTTTGATGGAACTTATATGTGCAGTAAAGGTTCTCTGTACATTCTCTAGATCTGCAATTTCACCTGCCTTGAATGGAGATGTTAATGAACAGCAGTATTCCAGCCTAGAGAACAAGTGATTTAAAAAGAATCATCATTGGCTTGGCATCTCGTCTTGAATGTTCTCATTATCCATCCCATCATTTTCCTCGCAGATGTGATAGTGGCACTGTTGTGATCCTTGAAGGTGAGATCCTCAGACATTACCACTCCCAGGTCCTTCACATTACTTTTCTGCTTTATTGTGTGATTAGAGTTTGTAGTATACTACTCGGTTCTAGCTATTATTTCCTCCATTTTTCCATACCGGAGTATAGTTGGAATTTGTCTTCATTGAACATCATGTTGTTCTCCCTTGCCCAATGGAAAACTTGGTTTATATCTTCTTGGAGATTTCCCGTGTCCTCAGTGGATGACACACTCATGCAGATCCTAGTATCATCTGCAAAGGATGAGATGGTGCTATGATTTACATCTCTGTCTGTATCTGATATGAGGGTGAGGAACAGGATAGGGGTGAGTACTGTGTCTTGTGGAACAGATCTCTTCACTATGGCAGTTTTCACTTTAACTCTGTTTACTACTACTCTTTGTGTTCAATTGGTTAGAAAGTTGAAGATCCATCATCTGTCCACTTTGCCAGTTTTCCCTTTAGCACGCATTTTGTGTGCTATTACACCATGATCATACTTGTCAAAGGCTTTTGCAAAATCTGTGTATACTACATCTACATTCTGTTTGTTTTCCAGTGCATCCAAGACCATATTGTAGTGGTCCAGTAGTTGCAAGAGGCAGGAGCGACGTGCTCTGAACCCATGTTGCCCTGGATTGTGTAATTTTTGAGAATCCTGCTTCTTAGAACTCTTTCAAAGATTTTTATGATGTGGGATATTAGAGCTATTGGTCTGTAGTTCTTAGCTATTGCTTTGCTGCCACCTTTATGGAGTGGAGCTATATCCGTTGTTATTAGTGATTGTGGAATCTCACCTGTGTCTATGCTCCTCCATAACATACTTAAGAGCCCATGAGAGGGGTTTCTTGAAGTTCTTAACCCTTAAACGGTCCAAACGTATATATACGTTACCTCGCCCAGTGCCCCAAATATTTTGAAAAAAAAATTTTTTTTATATAGAAATAAAGAGCACAATTTTCTAAGTGTTATAGCATAAAAATAAAAACTTTAGGATCAGTACTTACCGAGATATGACGCCGCGAAGTTGGCACTTGGCGATCACCTGATGGTAACATGAAGCACTTCCGCTTGCAGAAAATCTACATATTTACCATTTTCTTCCATTTTTCTTTTAATATTCTTGGTTTTTATTATATATGATAGCAGTTTTACAGTAAATCTTTTTATTTCAATGTCAACTGTTGTTTATACACCAATATTATATACGAAATTATTATCATACTGACACAAACACACATGTACACACTGATAGGTGATTTTGCACACCTGGCTGAATCACATTCTATTATCTACAACTATATACAAGTATTTACATGTCCCACTTATGTTTCTAGAAGTCCACAATTGTATGATACTCCATGAAGCATGGATTCATACAGAGTGCCACCCCACACTGGTGACATATGAATCGTGTGTCCTTCCGCTGTTGTGGTCGTTTTGTGGTGGTAGCACACACAACACACTTCTTCTGGGAATGCTTCTTCTTTGGGGTAGGTGGTATTGGTACCAGGTAGTGACAGCTAGGGATGATTCGGGCTGGCACTTTCCCCACTGGCTGTGGTTGTGGTTGAGGAACAAGTCGCTGTTGAGGGGCAGGTACAGGTGTACGTACCATACTTTTTTGCTATCTGTTTTACGATATTCAGGGAGAATTCCGCAAAATGTTGTCGTTTTCCAGTCTTTATTTCATACATATTGAATGCATTGATCACTGCAATGTCTACAAGGTGGAAAAACAGTTTTATATACCACTTGTGACTCCTACGCACACAGTCAACGAACCCTATCATCATGTCACACTTGTCAACTAGTCGCATATTGTTTGTATAGTCGACGACAACAGCTGGTTTGACAATATGTTCATTGGTGAGCCGGCTCATTTTGTCTGTTTGTACCATCTCGTTTCTGTGGATGGTTGACAGAAATGTCACGTCCCGTTTGTCATGCCACGTCAGTGCCATGATGTCATTGGCATGAAACACTTGCACTGCACCTTCAGCACTGCCACTGAAGCTTGGCATATGTTTTCTATTCCTTCTCACTGTTCCACATATATCAGTATTGTTCACACGCAGGAAATCAGCGAGCATAGGGCTTGTATACCAGTTGTCTGTGTACAATGTATGGCCCTTGCCAAGGTATGGTTCCATCATCCTGCGAACAACATCACCAGAAATGCCCAACATGCGCCTGGTATCGTCGAGTGTTTTTTTCCCAGTGTATACAATCACATCTAACACGAGACCTGTCTCACAGTCGCACATAACAAAAAGTTTTATAACAAAGCGATGACGTTTGCTCGGTATATATTGCTTGAATGACAGGCGTCCCTTGAATAGAATCAAGGACTCGTCGACAACAATGTTCTTGAAAGGATAAAAGTATGCACTGAATTTCTGCTTCAGGTACATAAACACTTCCCGGATTTTGTATAGAAGGTCATTTCTGTTAGGCAAATTCCTGTCTGAGAAGTGCAACATTCTTAGCAACAGAATGAATCTGTTGCAGGAAAGGAGGTCACGGAAGACAGGAGTACTGATGAAGTGGTCTGTGGACCAGTAGTTACGTATATTGTTCTTATAGGTATGTGGCATAAGCATGACAGTGGCAAGGAATAAATACATTTCAGCCACTGTTGTGTCTTTCCACCTGCGCAGCCGTGACGATTCTCCAACCTCTGCTGTGTTGTCCATGACATAGCGATAATAATTGTTCGTCTGGGTCACTATCAAGTTCATTATAGGCTCGTCAAAGTATAACTGGAAAAAGTCTAACTCTGTAGACTCATTCGTTATGGGACATTCTGGCAGGATGCCACTTCCACTCACATCAAAATCAAAAGGCTGTGGCACGAATACACTTTGTGTCCACTTCCACTCTCGGTCACATGGTGCAGGGTGGACCTGTGGCATGGGGCGTGGAGGATCAGGTGGGGGGACAGGAGTGGAGGCAGCACATGGCTGAGGGGGTGCCGGGCGGTCCCACCCACCACTTCTTCCTCCATCCCCGCAAATTCACCTTCATGATCACTATCAGTGGCCGGGGTTTTGGATCGTGACCTGCCACGACCCTTGGGGACTGCATATGGCACACTGCCTGAACGTAGGCGACGCCGCCTAAAAGTACGCTTCACAGGTGAATAATGAACATCACTATCACTAGACGAATCATCCAATGGCATAAAATCAATCTCATCATCACTTACATCACTTTCACTATCACTAAAACACCGGGAAAATGATAGTTTCCTCTTGCGTAGTTGCCTATGTGTAACACTCGCCACTCCAGAGGTGCTTGGCCCAGTGTCTTGTGTGGCACACTGGCCACCCCAGAAGTGCTTGGCCTATTGACTGGTGTGGCACACTGGCTACGCCAGAGGTGCTTGGTCAGGGTCTGGTGTGGCCACAATGGCCACCCCAGAGGTGATGGGCTGAGGGTCATCTGGGTTATCGTCGATATTTTCACTAATTCCTTGATTATTAGTGGGACATGGTGTCAAATCCACAATTTCATGTTCTATATCACTTTCCTCGAATAGTAGAGTGTTAATCGGCCCCGGGAAAGAGTGAATCGAGGGTGTGCCATGATGTTAACCCAAGATGGAGCTGAATGTAACTAGTGCTCTTTTGGTACCCAGGCATCCCAATTTTTTAACACGGCGCACACTGGTGCGAAGACCCATTCTCTCATGTCTGGCGACTCAGGCCTATCGCGCAATTTGAAGGAATGAAAAATAAAAACGTATATGTACGTTTGGGGCAATAACGGTAAGAACATATATATATATATATGTTTGGACTGTTTAAGGGTTAAATCAGTACCTTGGTTCGTTGTCCAATCATGGGACAAGCCCACCAAATGCTGAGGGACTTTGGGTTCACTCGCAGTCAGCTTTTTGCCAGATTTTGCCTCTGGCTGGTTGAAGAACAGTGCTCTCTCTCAGGTTTTTTGTTTTTGCCTTTTCACCATGTATATAAATTTTCTTTCATATAAAATTGAAGGAAAATAAAAAAGTTAAATATTTTACTGCTGTGTTTATTTTGCTCAAAAACTTTTTACGACCAGGTCAACAGGCCTTTAAATTACCTTGTTAAGCAATAGGGGGCCTGCCCGGGGAGTTGAACCCGGGAAACCCCTCAAGGTGGGGTCAGTTTTCTTCAAAAACCCGGGGGAAGATGATTTGCTGCCGGGAAAGCCTTCCGAAAGTTCAACCTCATCAGAGGACCTACTAAAATTGAAAAAAAGCCCTCGCTCGATACTGGCATTAAAACATTTCGGGGGTTCGGGGGGCGGTCATCCCAAGTGGTCACAGCCCACAAAAAACCCCATGCCCCTCGGGTCTCATCAACTCCTGAAGAACCAAAAACCCGTTTGATAAGATGAAAGTCTCAGGATGAAACCAATACAATATGAATGTTGTTTATTCCCGGCCCGGATAAAAAGCTGGCTGTTTCCCCTTTCTGTTTTAAAATTTGGGTTAGGATGTGTTATGGACTATATGGGTACCCTAGTTTTTTCCCCCCCTTTTTGGGTTAATATATAAAATGTTTAATTTTGATTTTTTCTAAGAATAATTGGGTCATTGGTGACCGGAGGGGGAATGACAAGGTTTGGGAGTTTCTCTTTAAGGGGCTCCTTGTCGGGGAAAAAGAGGCTATCGGTCTGAGGTTGGACCTCTTGGTCTTCCCCCCGGGCCAAAACCCTTTCCCCCCAATCCCCCTACCCTTTCCCATTTTCCCCCATCCCCCCTTTTCCCTTTTTCCTCCTCCTCCTCATCCCCCCTTTTTCCCCTTTCCCTTTTTTTACCCCGGGAGCTTCTCCCCCAAAAGGAATTCTGGTTCTAAGGTGGGGGGAAGGGGGTCCCTGGTCCACCCCTTTCCCATTGGGGTTCTTGGCGGTGGTTTGGTTTGCCAGGGAATCACCTGGGGATGCCCGATCCCTCTCCGGTCCCCCGGTTGGGGCTTTGGGTATTTTTGGGCGGGAAGGTGTATCTGGGGAAGCCCCCTTTCGGTTTCCCGGGGGGTGGGGGCCCGGGAAAGGGGGCCCATGCTTTGTGCGGGTACCCGGGCCCCCCTCTCTTGCCCGCGAGGGGGCCCTTGGTGGATGTGGGTTTTACCCCCGGATTGGTTTACTGACATGAAGGGTGGGGTTATGGCGGGTTTCCCCTTAAGCATCTGCACTACTTCCGGTTTTGTGGCCCTTTTGGGGCGCAGAGGATTACCCTTTCATTACTCCTGGAGCTATTCCTCCATTTTCCCCCCTTTTTTATTTTTTTTTTTCTTTTTTTTTCTTTTTTTCTTTTTTTTTTAAACTCAAAAGAAGAAATAACCTAACCATGGGCAACCCAATCCGGGGGGGTTTTTCCATGGTTGGGTTTCCTTTTTACCCACCCCGTTCTGGCTCTACTTCGTTAATCCCTTTAAAAGGGTCCAAATATATATATACATTAGCCCCCCAGTGCCCCGAAAATTTTGGAAAAAAATTTCTTTTTTTGAAATAAAAAAAAACATTTTTTTAAATGTTTGGATAAACAATTAGGGTGGGGAATTACCCAAGGGATAGGGGGAAGGGGTTTGGGACTGGATGCTCACCTGACAGCAACAGGAGTTCTGCCGCCTGCAGGGAAAATTTGCCGATATACGGGGGACCCTTGGTTTTATTTAAAAAATTTTTTCAGAATGCTGCTCCCAAATGCCCTTAGAATAAATTTGCTTCCTTAAAAATAATGTCACGTGGGTTAGTCTTTGGCCCCCAAAAATACACTTTCAAAAGCACTTTAAAAAACACTTACATAAATGTTCAAGTTTGGAGATGAAAACCCCGGGGGCCCCTGTACTTTTTTTCTCTTTTTTAAATTTTTTTTATATAATTTTTATGTTCTGATAATCACAATTTATAAATAGTTCTTGTGATTTCATACCAATCTTTTTTTCTGAAATAATATTAGGTACTGAAATTTTACTCAAATAAAAAAATAATAATAATGATAGTGCATGAAAATAAATTTAAAAATATTAATAATAAAAATTTATGGGGAAAAAATAATAATAATAATAATAATAATCAGTGGACCCCAGATTTGGGGACCGAAATCTGAAATTTTAAAAGGGGGTTTTGTAAATTGGGTTTTGGGGGCCTTTTTGGGGGCTTAAATGGTAACCTTGACATTATTCCCTTTAAGGGGAAAATGGTTTGGTAATGGCAGGAACCTTCTTGGAAAATTGTCTCTTTGTAACTGGGGGGCCACTGTACGTAATAATTAAAATTCCCTTTAAGCTTTTGAAATATTTTCCTGCCTTATCTTCCCGATCTCCCTTTTAAAGATGACTGGTGACATTTGATGAGGGGGGGGGCTAGTCTTATCTTTTCCCCTATCAGCCCAGTAATTACAGTGATGACATTTGAAGCTTTCACTGCTTCCCTTTATTTGTTCTCAAATTTGTCTGTCTGTATGCCCTGTCTGTTTTTCTGTCTGTCTGTCTTTCTGTCTGTCTGTGTGTTTTCTTTCTGTCTGTCTGTGTTTTCGTCTCCTTTCTGTCTGCTTGTCTGGAAATTAGTTCATGAACCAAATGGTATTACGCAGATCCCAAGCACAGTAAAAAACACTTTCCCTTGGTTTTTAGTTACCCTAGGTAATTTACACTAGGTATAAATTGTGTTCCTGTGAGATGGGAGACAGATGAGACAAAACACAGATAAATAAAACCCCCAGACGGGCGGAAAAAAAACGGCCCCCCCAGGTACCCAGCTAAAAAGGGGCCCGGCTGCGGGACCGGGTGGCCAGCCAGCCCCCCAGCCCTCCCGGACACCCTTTTCCCTTTAAAAAAGTGTTAATATGACATGACATCAGTGCCCCCCTTTGTTTCCCGCAGTGTTTGCTCTAGTTGGCTCTAAATTTTAAAGGGGGTTTGCCCCCAAAAAATTACTAAGTCCCCCTTTTTTTTTTTTTAATAGGGGCCCCCATTTTTAAAAAAACGCATTCTATGCTGACCAGACACCCCGGGCCCAGGGGGTTAAAATTTGGGGTGGGAAAAAAAAAAACGAAAAAATACGTTTGGGGCGTGCGTGCTAATGTAAATATCGTGTGGACCATTTAAGGGTTAATGGACAACCCCTTGGGACATCCCCAAACCCCCCCTGTACCTCCCCCTGGTGCCGGTTCCCACCTTTTTAGGTCCCGGGGGGTTCCCGGGCCCCTTTTGACCCGTCTGACCTTCTCCTTCTCTGCCCTTTTTTTTCCCCGGCCCTTCCCTAAAGGTTGCGGCTTTTCCCGGATCGCTTCCCCGTCACACATTGGCCCCCCCGGTCCCCCCCCAAAACCCCCCAAAAGCCCCTAACATGACGATTGATTTTTCCCCTTTCCCCTGTTCATCTCAGAAACGACCACCCGTCACCCCCCCCTTTAAAAAACACTTTGTTTCCCCTCCAATGGACAAATTTTTTTCTCTACGACCGACTTCCCCTAATACCTATTTTTCAGATCATAGTATTGGAAAAGGCTCTGCTACGCCATGTTGGAAAAGTTTCCTTTTTCCCCCCTTTTTCCCAAAAATTGGCATTCGCATCATCACGGTCAGAATGCTGGCCAAGCTGGATCTTTCCCCCCCTTACGACAATAGATACTTTTCCCCATCACTATTGACAAACATCATTCCCCCAATTCTTGTAGTGGACAGTCATTTTACCCCCCCTTTTCCCGGGGGGGAAATTTTCCCAGACATGTAGTGATGTTTTTTTGGGCAACTTGAGCCCCAAAAACTTCCTACCCTTTAAAAATTGACATTTTTCCCCCCCCCAAAAACCAAAACGTTATCCTTGCAATAAAAGCTCGTTTAACATTTGACTCCCGGAACCCCCCCTCGGTCTTTCCGGGTCACCATTTAAAAAGTTGAAAGGGGGCCCCCCACACATCAGTTAGAAACTGTTTTGGGTTTTTTGGGCATCCAGCAAATTTGCGGGGGGTTTCCCCAATGCCCAGTCCCTTTTGGGGCCGACAACCATGCCAGTCCTTCTTGTAATCTACCCCCCTCTTGCCTTAACTGTTAGGGGGGGCATCCTTTTACTCTCCCCGGTTTTTCCCCGGTTTACCTGAATGAGGGGGGAAAACCATTGTCTCAAAAAACGGGGCTTCTCTTCTTATGGCCGTTTTCTCATTAAGGGGGGATTTCCCCCCACAGTTTCCTCGACTTACGATGGCCCCCCAAAATCCCCCCCTTTTTTGTAAGTTTAATTTTTTTAAAACTTTTGTAAGTGTAATTTTGGGGGTCAAAAAAGGTTTTGTCTATTTTACAACATTTCTTAAGGAGATAAATTCTTTTGGGGTTTGGGATTTAAAAAGCATTCTGGAATGAAAAAATTCGTAAGTCGGGGACCACTGTATTTTATTCTGCATTACTAAAAATCCCCCCCTTCTGGGGTTTTCCCCAAAAACCCCCCGGGTTCCTCTGTGGGCCCCATCCCCAGTCACCCCCGTCTCAAATCCTTTTTTTTGTTCTTGGTCCAAGGGGGCCCTTTTCCCCCCATCCCCCTTTTTTTTCCACACCCCTTCCTCTCTTTTCCCCCCCGGGTTTTGTGTCTACTCCCCTTTTTCCCACCCAAACCTCCGGGGGCCCCCCTTTTTCTCCCTAAGTCAGACAAAAATCCCCATTGCCGGGTTCTTCCTTCCGACTAGTTTGGCCCGGGGGAGAGATTCATCCTCCCCCCCCGTTCAAATTTTTCATCCCCTGTCCCCCCCCGTTTTTTTCCCCCTTTTTTGCCCCCCAACCCCCCGGCCGGGGGCCCTCCTGTCCCCTCCCAAGCCTTTTTTACAGTTTCCCCTTCCATCTCCTCCCCCCCTTTTTTCCTTTTTGTCTTTGGGCTCCCAAAAATTTTAGCTCCCCTCCTCCTCCCCCTTTTTTTTTCTAATTTTTGGGCCCCATCCTCCCCCCCATGACTCCCAAAGCTGGGGGCTTTGGGAATTTTTTTCAAGGCGGGCCCTTGATGGGGGGCTGCTCCCCCTGGTTCCTCCTCCCCTCTCTTCTCCGTCTTCCCCCCCCTTTCCCTTTACAGCGTCCCCCCCCCCTTTTCTGATTACAAAAATTTTTCCCTTTTTTCCCCCCCGTGGACCTTTTTTTAAAACCCCCCTCCATAGATACCTCTTTAAAAACCAAAATTATAGCTTTTCTCTCCATGCATCCGGGGGGATTTTCAGTGGAATATCCAAAGGGGCCCCCTGGGTAACTGGGGTGAGCTTCAGGTGTTCTCTCCCAAATTTTTCCCCCCGTTGGTGTTTTTAAAAAACCCAAAATTCCCCAAACCTCTGTTACCCCGGCCCCCTTTTTAGGCTATGATTTGTTTATTGTTGGACCCTTTTTTCCCCATGGAACCTTTAAAAAAAGGGGGCTCGTCTTATACGCACTGGTGTTCCATACCATAAACTCTATTTTCATTCTTCTCTACATTACACCCACCCCCTACCCCTTTTAATAAGGGGGATACCTCTTTCTTTTTTTCCCCCCCTTTGGACATTGTCTATCCCAGATGTTGTTTTCGGGGTTTTTTCCTTCCCCCCTTTTTTTTGGGGGTTTTAAGCACACCATTTTCTTTAGGGAGGGTCCCCAGGGGCCCGACCCGGGGAAAATGGGGAAGGAAAAAGGGTTTTAAATCTTGGATAGTTAAGGACCATCGGGGCTAGTCTTCCAGTAGGTTTTTTTTGGGGAAAAAAAAGGGATCGGGGGGGCATGGTCTTTTCCCCAAGGGAAAAAAAAAGGGACCTGAAAGATCCGGGGGGTTTAAAAAAAACCCCCCTATTGCTAAAAAATTCTTGCTCAGTTACTGTGGTAAATTTCTTGTTAGTAATATTTTTCTAGCAAATGCAACTCTTTCTTGCTACCGGTCTTTTTTTGCAAAAAAATGCCCCAAAAAAACTTTCATCAGTTGATAGGTAGAAAGGCTTTGAAAAATCTGGAAAAATTTTTTAAATTTTGGGCAGATGTTAACTTTTTTTTGAGAGTTTTTTGGGAAAAATCTTTCTTAGGAAAAGGGCCAAAAAATGGAGCATCTTTTTTAAGCAACCAGTTAGAGGAGCTGCTATGGAATAAAAAAGAAGGGAAATTTTCTATAAAAAAAACCCCCCCAAAGCCCCCAAAAAACTTACGGCATCAGCAGTTTTTTGGGGGGTTAAAAATTTTTAAAAATGCAGTTACTTTACTTTGGTTAGTTGTAACCCCTCTAGGGTACCCCCTTTACCAAAAAAATTTTTCTGATCTGAAAAATTCCCTTTTTTTCAGTTTTTTTTCCAAAAAAGGGGAGCGGGAGCATTTTCCCCCCGCCCCTTTTTCTCCAAAAAAATCAGCGCTCTAAAAAGTGATGGCCCAATTGAAGGTACAACTGCACAAACCCCCGTAGTCACTAATGACCCCCAAAAAAATAAAAAGCTACCCAAACCTTAACAAAAAGGAAAATCTAAGGAAAAAGGGTTTTAAACCCAAAAAAATTTTTCCCCCTTTTTAGGCGAACCCTAACCCAATCTAAAAGGGGAAAAAAAACCTCCTCCA
>WNWK01016858.1:0-43848 GCA_009830355.1 Cherax destructor
CCCCTCCGTGCCCAAGAGGACCTCAACACCGCAAGTAGTGCAGATGCTGCATGGAACCCGTGCCATACCCTACCCTTCACGCCAGTAAACCAGCAATCCGGGATAGCAACCTCACATCCACCGAGCCATCTCGGCGGACAAAAGAGAGGGCGGCCGGATATCCGCCACAAGCATACCGCCTTCAGCCACCACCCCGGAATCCGAAAGGTGGCCTCCAGAGATACACCCGTCGCCCGAAAGATACCCAAGCCACCCCCGGGTGACCGGAGAGGATCGGACATCCCCAGGCGATCCAGATTCCACGGCAAACTACACCACCGCCAAGGACCTCAACGGAATGGGATGGACTACGATACCCTTCCCCTACCTAGGAACTAGAACGCCTGAGGAGAGAAGCTCCCAGGGCAAAACTGGGAAGGAAATAAGGGAGGGATGAGGAGGAGGAGGAGGAGGAGGAGGAGGAAGGGAAAAGGGAGGATGGGGAAGATGGGAAAAGGGAGGGGGATTGGGGGGTAATTAGGTTCGGTCTGAGGAAGAAGACCAAGAGGTCCAATCCTCAGACCGATAGCCTCTCTTTACCACGACAAGGAGCCCCCTTAAAGAGGAAGAGGACCTCAACACCGCAAGTAGTGCAGATGCTGCATGGAACCCGTGCCATACCCTACCCTTCACGCCAGTAAACCAGCAATCCGGGATAGCAACCTCACATCCACCGAGCCATCTCGGCGGACAAAGAGAGGGCGGCCGGATATCCGCCACAAAGCATACCGCCTCGGCCACCACCCCGGAATCCAAATGTGGCCTCCAGAGATACACCGCGCCCGAAAGATACCCAAAGCCACCCCCGGGTGACCGGAGAGGATCGGGACACCCCCAGGCGATCCAGATTCCACGGCAAACTACACCACCGCCAAGGACCTCAACGAATGGGATGGACTACGATACCCTTCCCCTACCTAGGAACTAGAATGCCTGAGGAGAGAGCTCCCAGGGCAAAACTGGGAAGGAAATAAGGGAGGGATGAGGAGGAGGAGGAGGAGGAGGAAAGGGAAAAGGGAGGATGGGGAAGATGGGAAAAGGGAGGGGGATTGGGGGTAATTAGGTTCGGTCTGAGGAAGAAGACCAAGAGGTCCAATTCCTCAGACCGATAGCCTCTTTACCACGACAAGGAGCCCCCCTTAAAGAGGCGCAAGAGTGTAATTCCGTAAGTTTTCCATCAAATTTCGTACTTTTGGTGTCATTACCATAGGGAAAAGATTCTCTATCATTTCAAAAGAAAAAAAAATTAAATTCTTCAACATCGAGAGTAAGTTTGTGAGTAGGGGTCTCGACAGTGAAAGGTATAAAACTTAATTCGCTACAAAGATTACTTTATTGGTAAGTCTTCCAAGAAAATGTGTGTAGATTAGTAACTAGAGGTGAAATTGTTGTATGTCTGATCATTGCCCATAATAAATATCCAATCTAACAGGTTTTATTTCTAATAGGTTCTAGTAGGCTCTATGTTGCCTCTAGTAGGCCCTACTATGTTCTCTCTAGTAGGCTCTATCTTGCTGCTAGTAGGCTCAATGTTCTATTAGGTTCTAGTAGGATCCGATATATGTTCATTTTAGAAGGTTGACTTTCTAAGCCAGGTTCTGATATCTGTTGGTTCTAGGTTTTATCTGTTCTGTTAGTTTAAGCATTTATTATCTGTTGATTCTAGTTTTCATCTGTTGGTTCTAGTAAGTTATGCTATCTGTTAGTTCTAGTAGGGTTAATTACCTGTTGGTTTTAGTAGGTTTTATTATGTTGATTCTAGTAGGTTCTGATATCTGCTGGTTTTAGTAGGGTTCCTTATCATTGGTTCTAGTAGTTTTATGTGATGGTTGTAGTAGGTTCAGTTATGCTGGTTCTAGTAGGTTCTGTTAAGTGTTGGTTCAATACCAACTTCAGAGTGTGAAGGGTTCCCTGGTAAGTGTTTTACAAGGCAGAATATTATGATGTTTGTGGTGGCAGGTGCTGAGGCAGTAGGTAGCAGACAGCACCTGGACTATGGCAGTTAATTATGTTGAATCCAAGGAAGGCAAGGATAAAAATAAATCTCTCACTGTGTATTTCATAAGTTATACCTTGAATCAGTTTTTTAAAGGATTTATTACATCCATTACATTTATATGGAATTTTTACAAGTATTTAAAAATTACTACATTACTTCAGAGATTTTATAACTTTACTGTTATTACAGACCATACTAAAGTTAATCCTGTATCTGTAACACCTGCAGTTGAGTAATAATGAATGATGTGTGTTGGTCTTCAGTGTTGGTTGCATGACCTGTGTTCACATTAACTTTGGTTGCTGCATGACTTGTGCTAGTGCCAGTCATGACTTGTGTTAGTGCCAGTCATGTGTCAACTTATTAGAATGCACGTTGTGTGTGCTTTATTTAATTTCTCGACATTTATTATTACTTAATATCATCACTAGTGTTTAATTTTACTAGTGGGTCATATTTTAAGGAAAACCTTACTACAGTGGTACCTCGAGTTACGATATTTTTTCGTTCGAGAATGCTGTTCAAGTGCCATTACCAAACGAATTTATCCCCATAAGGAATAATGTAAAATAGACTAGTCCTTTTACACCCCCAAAAATATACTTACAAAAGCATTTAAAAAAATAAACTTACATAAAAGGGCGATTTTGGGGACCATCGTAACTCGAGGTACCACTGTACTTAAAAAGACTTAAAATGGAGATTGCAGCATTTTAAGGTGCGAATGACATCTGTTCTTGTAGTATTGATGACTGGAGGTCTGAGCACAAAAGAGGGCTTCACCTTGATTTGTGTGTCTTCTTTAATTCTTTACTTTCATTTACATCACAAATACATCAATGCCTTGTAGCAACCGCTTTTAGAGCTGATAACTCATTGCATTTGAGTCAGCTTTCTTCAAGGAAACAATGTCAATGCTTGCAGTTTATTAGTGGAATAACTGTGTTATTGCATATGAGACTCACATTTTCATAGTTACTGCATGTGAATGTTTAGTGTTATAAAGTTGTAAGTATGAAAGGGTGGGTACTGAGAACTTTCAAAACAAGGGAAATAATGCCAATGGTGACACTCTTCAAATCGCTAGTGCTCCCTCACTTAGAATATTGCTCAGTGCTGATGGCCCCGTTCAAAGCAGGAGAAATATCAGAGCTGGAACGAATACAGAGATCGTTTACGGCTCACACTGAGCCAGTAAAGCACCTAAATTACTGGGAACGCCTTCAAGTCTTGAACATGTACTCATTTGAGCGGAGGAGAAAGAGATACATGATAATATATACAGTGGACCCCCGAGTTTCGTAAAAACTTCACTCCTGAAGTCTGCTCAAGTGCCATTACCGAACGAATTTACTCCCTTAAGGAAAAATTTCACGTAGGTTAGTCTATTTCAGACCCCCAAAAATACACTTCCACAAGAACTTACAAAATTATACTTACATAATTGCACGATTTCCGGGGTATTCGTTAACCGAGGGTCCACTGTACCTGGAAAGTACTCGAGGGCCGGGTCCCAAATTTTCACAGTGCCATAACAACCTACTGGAGTGAGAATATGGGAGGAAGTGTAAAATAAACCCAGTGAAAAGCAGGGGTGAGGTGGGGACAATAAGGGAACACTGTATCAACATCCGGGGTCCCAGACTATTCAACATCTTACCACGGCTAGAACAAGTGTAGAAGCCTTCAAGAAGAAACTGGACAAGCACTGGAGGGCACTGTTAGTGACCCAGAGAGAGGGCACTGTTAGTGACCCAGGGAGAGGGCACTGTTAGTGACCCAGGGAGAGAGCACTGTTAGTGACCCAGGGAGAGGGCACTGTTAATGACCCAGGGAGAGGGCACTGTTAATGACCCAGGGAGAGGGCACTGTTAGTGACCCAGGGAGAGGGCACTGTTAGTGACCCAGGGAGAGGGCACTGTTAGTGACCCAGGGAGAGGGCACTGTTAGTGATCCAGGAAGATGACACTCATCATTACCCATTGAGCAGACTACCAAAACTCTGCATAATATAAAGATTTTTATACTTGAACAAAAGCTTAGGTTGCACTTTGTGAATTTAATTACAACAAAATAGCACAATGTGAAGTTTCATTATAAGAGGATTACTGCCTAGTCTGTATGCAATCAACATTACATCAGTTGTGTTGCAGTATTCATATCTTGGGTCATTTATGGAATAAATCATGACTTTAAACTAGAAAAGAATAGCATTTTAGTCATAAAATGATACTTCCAGAAGTCTAGTGTAAAGATAATCAGGAGGTAAACAAGAAGGAAGGTAGAAGTGAGGCAGCAGCAGCACAGAAGCATGATGCTCATCACCAGGAATTCATGGTATATTTCCCATTTTGTATACTGTTATACTATACTGACCAGACATTGCTATCTACTTGATGGAAGCCTAGACAAGGAATGTTTACCAGTGAGACCTGTAACTCTTGGCAGCAGTAACAACCACACTGAAACTACACCTCTTGGTCCATAAGATGTGATGGCTTGGCTGTAACAACAATCTCTACTGCAGCTCTTATACCAAGAGCTTAATATTGCCTTCAAAACCTACGAACTACACATTATATTATGATACACATTGTGCACATGCTGCATGGGGAGGAATGCAATGTGAGTAATTGCTGATAAAGTTATACTGCAAACTGCATGCTTATTGCAAGAAGTAATGGCCAGAGGCAGTGAATGAGTATCACTTTGTTCAACAAGAGTATTTCACTTAGTCTAGCATGCAGGTAATATGGCCTAGTTTTCAGTCGTCTTTCATTAGCAAAGACAACCAGAAATCTATACCTATCTAATTTTGTTACTCGAGAAGATCCACAGATTTCCCCCTGAACATAAGTTATGCCAGAGAAAATTCATTGGAAGTTTATTGCCTTTTTAAGTTTTGCTGCAATGGTAATACAGTGGTCCCCTGAGTATCGTAAAAACAACGAATTTACTTCCTTAAGGAAAAATGTCACGTAGGTTAGTCTATTTCAGACCCCCAAAAATAGGTTGGTAGACAGCAACCACCCAGGGAGGTACTACCGTCCTGCCAGGTGACTGTGAAACAGAAACCTGAAACTGTTTTACATGATGGTAGGATTGCTGGTGTCTTTTTTCTGTCTCATAAACACGCTGGATAACAGGTATATCTAGCTACTTCTACTTACACTTTAGGTCACACTACACTGGCATACACATGCATATATATACATACACACATCTAGGTTTTCTTCTTTTCTTAATAGCTCTTGTTCCTTTTATTTTCTCTATTGTCCATGGGAAGTGGAAAGAATCTTTCCTCCGTAAGCCATGCGTGTCGTATGAGGCGACTAAGATGCCGGGAGCAATGGGCTAGTAACCCCTTCTCCTGTACAAATCTACTAAAAACGAGAAGAAGAAAAACTTTATAAAATTGGGTTGTCTGAATGTGCGTGGATGTAGTGCGGATGATAAGAAAGAGATGATTGCCGATGTTATGAATGAAAAGAAGTTGGATGTCCTGGCCCTAAGCGAAACAAAGCTGAAGGGGTAGGCGAGTTTCAGTGGGGAGAAATAAATGGGATTAAGTCAGGAGTATCTGAGAGAGTTAGAGCTAAGGAAGGGGTAGCAATAATGTTGAAGGATCAGTTATGGAAGGAAAAGAGGGAATATAAATGTGTAAATTCAAGGATTATGTGGATTAAAATAAGGGTCGGATGCGAAAAGTGGGTCATAATAAGCGTGTATGCACCTGGAGAAGAGAGGAGTGTAGAGGAGAGAGAGAGATTTTGGAAGATGTTAAGCGAATGTATAGGAACTTTTGAACCAAATGAGAGAGTAATTGTGGTAGGGGACCTAAATGCTAAAGTGGGAGAAACATGCAGAGAGGGTGTAGTAGGTAAGTTTGGGGTGCCAGGTGTAAATGATAATGGGAGCCCTTTGATTGAACTTTGTATAGAAAGGGTTTAGTTATAGGTAATACATATTTTAAGAAAAAAAGGATAAATAAGTATACAAGATATGATGTAGGGCGTAATGACAGTAGTTTGTTGGACTATGTATTGATAGATAAAAGACTGTTGAGTAGACTTCAGGATGTACATGTTTATAGAGGGGCTACAGATATATCAGATCACTTTTTAGTTATAGCTACAGTGGGAGTAAAAGGTAGATGGGATACAAGGAAAATAGAATCAGTAAGTAAAAGAGAGGTGAAGGTTTATAAACTAAAAGAGGAGGCAGTTAGGGTAAGATATAAACAACTATTGGAGGATAGATGGGCTAGTGAGAGTGTAGGCAATGGGGTCGAAAATGTATGGGGTAGATTTAAAAATGTAGTGTTAGAGTGTTCAGCAGAAGTTTGTGGTTACAGGCGAGTGGGTGCGGGAGGGAAGAGGAGCGATTGGTGGAATGATGATGTAAAGAGAGTAGTAAGGAGAAAAAGTTAGCATATGAGAGGTTTTACAAAGTAGAAGTGATGCAAGGAGGGAAGAGTATATGGAGAGAAAAGAGAGGTTAAAGAGTGGTGAAGCAATGTAAAAAGAGAGCAGATGAGAGAGTGGGTGAGATGTTATCAGCAAATTTTGTTGAAAATAAGAAAAAGTTTTGGAATGAGATTAATAAGTTGAGGAAGCCTAGAGAACAAATGGATTTGACAGTTAAAAATAGGAGAGGAGAGTTATTAAATGGAGAGTTAGAGGTATCGGGAAGATGGAGAGAATATTTTGAGGATTTGTTAAATGTTGATGAAGACAGGGAAGCTGTGATTTCGTGTGTAGGGCAAGGAGGAATAACATCTTGTAGGAGTGTGGAAGAGCCAGTTGTGGGTGTAGGGGAAGTTCGTGAGGCAGTGGGTAGAATGAAAGGGGTAAGGCAGCTGGGATTGATGGGATAAAGATAGAAATGTTAAAAGCAGGTGGGGATATAATTTTGGAGTGGTTGGTGCTATTATTTAATAAATGTATGGAAGAGGGTAAGGTACCTAGGGATTGGCAGAGAGCGTGTATTGTTCCTTTGTATAAAGGCAAAGGGGACAAAGAGAGTGCAAAAATTATAGGGGAATAAGTCTGTTGAGTGTACCTGGTAAAGTGTATGGTAGAGTTATTATTGAAAGAATTAAGAGTAAAACAGAAAGCAGGATAGCAGATGAACAAGGGGGCTTTAGGAAAGGTAGGGGTGTGTAGACCAAGTGTTTACAGTGAAACATATAGGTGAACAGTATTTGGATAAGGGTAAAGATGTTTTTGTGGCATTTATGGATTTGGAAAAGGCGTATGATAGGGTAGATAGGGGGCAATGTGGCAGATGTTGCAGGTGTATGGAATAGGAGGAAGGTTACTGAAAGCAGTGAAGAGTTTTTATGAGGATAGTGAGGCTCAGGTTAGAGTGTGTAGGAGGGAAGGGGACTATTTCCCAGTAAAAGTGGGCCTTAGACAAGGATGTGTGATGTCACCGTGGTTGTTCAATATATTTATAGATGGGGTTGTAAGAGAAGTGAATGCGAGGGTCTTGGCAAGAGGTGTTGGGCTAAAAGATAAAGAAGCAAATACAAAGTGGGAGTTGTCACAGTTGCTTTTTGCTGATGACACTGTGCTTTTGGGAGATTCTGAAGAGAAGCTGCAGAGGTTGGTGGATGAATTTGGTAGTGTGTGTAAAAGAAGAAAATTGAAAGTGAATATAGGAAAGAGTAAGGTGATGAGAATAACAAAAAGAATAGGTGACGAAAGATTGGATATCAGATTGGAGGGAGAGAGTATGGAGGTGGTGAATGTATTCAGATATTTGGGAGTGGACATGTCGGCGGATGGGTCTATGAAGGATGAGGTGAATCATAGAATTGATGAGGGAAAAGGGTGAGTGGAGCACTTCGGAGTCTGTGGAGACAAAGAACCTTGTCCATGGAAGTAAGAGGGGAATGTATGAGAGTATAGTTATACCAACGCTCTTATATGGGTGTGAAGCATGGGTGATGAATGTTGCAACGAGGAGAAGGCTGGAGGCAGTGGAGATGTCATGTCTGAGGTCAATGTGTGGTGTGAATATAATGCAGAGAATTCGGAGTTTGGAAATTAGGAGGAGGTGCAGGATTACCAAACGATTGTCCAGAGAGCTGAGGAGGGGTTGTTGAGTGGTTTGGACATGTAGAGAGAATGGAACGAGACAGAGTGACTTCGAGAGTGTATAAATCTGTAGTGGAGGGAAGGCGGGGTAGGGGTCGGCCTAGGAAAGGTTGGAGGGAGGGTAAAGGAAGTTTTGTGTGCGAGGGCTTGGATTTCCAGCAAGCATGTGTGAGCGTATTTGATAGGAGTGAATGGAGGCATATGGTTTTTAATACTTGACGTGCTGTTGGAGTGTGAGCAAAGTAACATTTATGAAGGGATTCAGGGAAACCGGCAGGCCGGACTTGAGTTCTGGAGATGGGAAGTACAGTGCCGGCACTCTGAAGGAGGGGTGTAAATGTTGCAGTTTTATAACTGTAGTGTAAAGCACCCTTCTGGCAAGACAGTGATGGAGTGAATGATGATGAAAGTTTTTCTTTTTCGGGCCACCCTGCCTTGGTGGGAATCGGCCGATGTGTTAATAAAAAAAAAAAAAAAAAATACACTTCCACAAGCACTTACAATATTATACTTACATAATTGTACGATTTCCGGGGTGTACGTAACTCGGGGGACCACTGTATTGTACAGTATGCCACTATATAAAGTTGCTTGTTTATTTGTGTTTGTTTAGAGGTTGCCTGTTTTTTCTTCTTCAAACTTTTATATTTTATTTTGCTCGTAATTTGAAGACCTTGTCCAATCAGTTTGAAATTTTCAACACTTGCATATGGTAATGGGGACTAAATTCTTGGAGCAATCAACATGTTCACTTGCCCTACGACCAAACTTGTGGAACCCATTTCCAGCATCCTGGAATGGTTCACATGACTCCCAAAATCCTAAGTGAAACAGCTTTAAACATTAAAAAAAAAAAAAAAGTCGCCAAAAAATACCCCTGCTAAGCAGCTGTAATATTTAATTTGTGATGCATCTTAGTGTTAGGGTAATACCTATTATGTTTAGTTCGCATGAAGAAAAATTTGTTGATGTACCAATATAGTAAAAAAAAAAATTGGAAATAGTTGGAATCCGTGCCATAACTGAAAAATTACTTGTCAGATAGGCTTCAAATTTTCATCACTGGTGTTGTTTCCTGAACACAAGACTCACACTGCCACTGGATGGTATAAGTTTCAATTTGCCAGTTATATTAAATAGTTATATTCATTTTTTATTCAATAACTAATGATTGCTTCTTCTGACTGGCTTCTAAATATTATTATTAATGATGCATTCTATAAGGATAATAACCCATAAGTTTAGTCGGCGTAAGTGCAAATTTGAAGAAATTTGGAAGAAATTTGGAAGAAATTTGGAAATGATGACTTGTTAATGCCTTTTCTGATTCCCTTTAAATCTTCAGCACTAATATTTAATTGCATTATCAACTTATGCTGCACACTGCACTATTTCAATCACGTGCATTGAGGCACAGTTTAATTTAATTTAATAATTCATATTAAACACTAAACCCACATGGTTCATTGAGCACGAGATAAGGTGGAGGCTTGATCCTCTGTCTGCTGAGCACAAGACAGAAGCACTTCCTATTTGTACTCACCTACATGGAGGCACAAGGCACTAGGATTATGGAATACGGGAATGCCTTCCTTGGACAGCACACCAACTGAAGTCCATCTAGTTTTATCAGTAACTTGAGAGGTTTTTATTTACTTTACATAAAAAGGTCTCCCTCAGATCATGACATCAAGTACAATTATAAACCAATCTCTGTCTGAAACATTCACAAATGATGTTTAGCACAGTACAATCATTGGGATGAAGCAATGCTATTACTAAAGAATGAAGTCACCATCAGTCAACCTAACTACCTGATAATAGTTCCAGGAGGCTGTCACTCCTGCAGCAAAGTCCCAGGCCAAACCTACTGGTTGTTGATCTGATCAACCAGGTTGCTGATGTTAGCAGCATGCAGTCCAACATAGGCACCACAGCCTGGTTGATCAGGAATCAACTTGAGAAGATTAGCAAATTCCCTCTTTAAAACAGCTAGGTGTTTGCTGATAATTTTATCAAGTGTAAATAATAATGCATCTTTCTCTGCTATATTCCAAGGATTACAGTTAGAGATTTCAGGTGTTTCCAATACTTTAGATGTTTGACTGAATTTATAGTGCCAGTAAAAGGTCTCTGTACATTCTCCAGATACTGAATTTCACCTGCCTTAGAAGGGACTCAGTTACATCAATATTACACTGATATAAATTTAACAAAAATGAAATAATACAGTAAAAGAGAAAAGAGTCTGTAATATAGTCATAGACTTACAAGTGCAAGGTCACAGGTTGGATCCCCATCACTTCTTACACTGATATTTGCTTTTACAACATAGTGAGATTCTTCATGGCATGTAGTGTACTCCAGCGAGAAACACTCATCCATGTATTGTATTAAAAACAGCCACTATGTTATCAGGGGCAACTCCAGTACAGTGGAACCTCGGTTTTCGTGATTAATCCGTTCGAAAAAGTCTGACGCTAAACCGAATCGTACGAAAATGGAAGCAATATTTCCCATAAGAAATAATGTAAATCCAATTACACGTACTCCATTCCAGACACCCAAAAATATTAACAAAAAATACATGTTATAGAGAATAACTATAGTTTTACATACAAATTAGGGCATACGAAAACCGAGGTTCCACTGTATACATTTTTTAACACACCAGTTGTCTTCCACTGAGACACATTGACCTTAAAACATTGAAAGTACAGTGGACCCCCGAGTAACGAGCAAAATTCATTCCAGAAGCCTGCTCAAGTGCCATTACCAAATAAATTTACTCCCTTAAGAAATAATGTCAAGTAGGTTAGTCCATTTCAGACCCCAAAAATACACTTACAAAAGCACTTACAATATTACACTTACATAATTGTACGATTTCCGGGGTGCTCGTTACTCGGGGGTCCACTGTATTTCTTTTTACATTTAGTAATCTATACAGGAGAAGGGGTTACTAGCCCCCTTGCTACTGGTATTTTAGTTAATCCTCACGACTTGTATGGCTTACGGAGGAAGAATTCTAACCCACTTCCCCATAGAGGTCTACTACACATATGCTGCAAAAAATACTCACTCACCACCACTTATACAATACCTGGCCACTCAGCTTTGCCAAGATAATACAATTTAAATGTATGCAGTTTGCATAAATTGTAAAAATATATTGGAAGTGAGACTAATGCAGGGAGCAGAAAAATCTCATTTTCTTTTATGTATACAGATTTTGTGGTACTACAGAAAGTTGGAGGCATTGACATACCTGCCACAGCAGATTTACACTGTAATACAGTCTTATCTACACTGTCAACAACACTGTTCTGTTACACACTGACAATACCGAGTCATTTTGTAAAATCAACATTACCAAATAAAGGACACAAATAAAATATATAATAAACTTTAAAGTAAGCATTTCTAATAACAAACTTTTATTTCAATACAAATTGCGAAGGTTATAGACATGCCATCAGAGCTTGTACATAAACAACAGCATAAAAGTGCAAATGGTCAGCATATTTCTTACAATGATCTACCGCACAACACACTACATATTTCACACAACAATTCAAACTATACAGATTTTTTTAATATATTTTTTCATCATTCTCTACTAATAAAGGTAAGACAAATTATACACTAAATACTAAAGACTACCTTATTAAAAACCATATTAAAATATATATTGGGTACTCTCCATATAAATATATAGTATTTAGTTTAAGAAAAAATCTACTCTTTGAAAGCATGTTGTATGGAGGCCCTGCCCTGAAGATGGCACCATGCCAGGTTTCTGGGTAACCAAACATACACAACATAGCTGCCTATGTAAATATACACCCTTGAAATACAAATGTATATACATGCACATGCACACACTTGTTACATTGTTTCACTTATTTCATGGAATTTATTACTGTACTTTTATGTTGTGGGCATTAAACTTACTTCAAAAAATTTAAAGAAATACTAAAAATTTCACAATCTTTTCATTTCTGCTAAGAATAATATATGACAAATACGGTCATATTAATTCATTTCTTTCCTCACAATCATGTAATGCTGAAAGGTATTTCTCTGATGGTTTAAAATACATATTCAGGTTCCACTGCTTCAGTACTTTTGTTTCTATGTGAAGATCTTCACACATACTGAAGTTTTACTTGTTAACCATAAATATGTAACAATTTCTAATCAACTCACAGAACAGGTGGGGCTTGAACCCTAGAGTCAGGTGGCCAAGTGGTTAACACACTGGCCTGTGAGTTTTAGCACTGACCTGCCAGGGGTACAAACCCCACCCATTCCCTAATGTGTTTGTAATCATGTTATTACGATTTTGTGAGTGACAATTTTTACTTATGAAATTTGTAAATATTATGGAGAGAATTGTTCTCACTAATATATATGCTAGCAATATTTCTCTCAATGAAAATTTACGAGTGCTTAACATTTTATGTTTGTTCTTAACTTCTACAAATGAGATGACCTAAATTACATCTCTGGCTTTTCAAATCATCTTTGACATGCCATCCATTTTCTTTTACCGTGGGTTAATGTTAGTTTCCTATTAATATATCATGATGAATACTTTCATCTTCTCTAGCACTAACATTTCACTTCAATTTTCCTAGTTTCTTGCACAAATATATCCAGTACTTTACAGTAGAAATTTTAGACAAGTTGTGAATGAGACTGCAGCAGATGTAAGCATTTAAGTCACTTTTAGCTCTTTCATGTCCTTGGCTTCAGGTTTTTCACTGATGTTTTACTGGAGTCTTGATGAACAGTTGTTCCTGGTTGAGGTTCTACCATGGGTGTGTGAATGTATTACTGGAGTTGTGATGAACAATTGTTCCCTGGTTGAGGTTCTACCATGGGTGTGTGAATGTATTACTGGAGTCGTGATGAACAGTTGTTCCTGGTTGAGGTTCTACCATGACTGTGTGAATGTTTTACTGAGTCTTGATGAACAGTTGTTCCTGGTTGAGGTTCTATCATGGCTGTGTGAATGTTTTACTGGAGTCTTGATGAACAGTTGTTCCTGGTTGAGGTTCTACCATGACTGTGTGAATGTTTTACTGGAGTATTGATGAACAGTTGTTCCTGGTTGAGGTTCTACCATGGCTGTGTGAATGTTTACTGGAGTCTTGATGAACAGTTGTTCCTGGTTGAGGTTCTACCATGACTGTGTGAATGTTTTACTGGAGTATTGATGAACAGTTGTTCCTGGTTGAGGTTCTATCATGGCTGTGTGAATGTTTTACTGGAGTCTTGATGAACAGTTGTTCCTGGTTGAGGTTCTACCATGACTGTGTGAATGTTTTACTGGAGTATTGATGAACAGTTGTTCCTGGTTGAGGTTCTACCATGGCTGTGTGAATGTTTACTGGAGTCTTGATGAACAGTTGTTCCTGGTTGAAGTTCTACCATGGCTGTGTGAATGTTTTACTGGAGTCTTGATAAACAGTTGTTCCTGGTTGAGGTTCTACCATGACTGTGTGAATGTTTTACTGGAGTATTGATGAACAGTTGTTCCTGGTTGAGGTTCTACCATGACTGTGTGAATGTTTTACTGTAGTCTTGTGAAACAGTAACTCTTGGTCTCCTGGTTGAGGTTCTACCACGGCCCTGTGAATGGTCCGTCACTTCCTCCGCTAGAAGTCGATGCTTGAGGTCTTGAGCTACATTTCTTGATGACTGGTTTTCTCTGGTTACTTGTCTTCCTGGCCTCCCTATTGAGAACAGCTGAATATATCTGCCTACACATTAAACACTTACTTCTCTTTCACACTAACACTCCACAATACAAATGACCAATTATATAGCCTGAGTATCCAACTAATAACATAAAAATTTAGTTCTCCCTCATCAAATAGTTAAAATGCTTGGTAATTAACACTTCCAGTAATTGCCTGAATAATTCTTAGTGACATACTCATTTACTGATGACTCAGACTTACGACAGGCTCTCTGACCAGTATGCATACCTAAATAATGTATATTAGAGCTGATTTCCTCTATTCTGTTTATTACAATATACATGTACAGTACACTACTGTATAAACATTTAAAAATATACCAGAAATGTTATAAATGGTGCAAAGGTGACATTAAAACAATATCAAAGATGGCTGACACAAATCCATTATAGTATGCTTCTTACTTAGCGACGAATTTGTTTGCCAATGTGGTCTTAGGAACGGAACTCCGTTGTTAAGTGAAGAGAGGCTGTACTCTCTTATTTCTTATTTTTCCATTTTGACAGTAGTAAAATTTATTAAGAAAATGGCACACTGCTACAGTTAGCATAATTATATTACAAGTATTTCAAGTATTTAAACTGAATTAACTAAATACGTAATGTATTGCAATAACAAAAAAAAAAGGCACAATACCGTGACTGGAACAATACACACACAATCTGCACATATAAAAAAGAGAGGAGCTTACGACGACGTTTCGGTCCGACTTGGACCATTTACAAAGTCACACTAACACACAGTGTTAGTGTCAGCCCTTTGATAAAGAAAGTGACAAACACAATAGAATTGAAGAAAGAAATTGTAGCAAAGTACCTGTCCTGTGTGTTAGTGTGACTTTGTAAATGGTCCAAGTCGGACCGAAACGTCGTCATAAGCTCCTCTCTTTTTTATATGTGCGGGTTGTGTGTGTAATGTATTGCAATTCTAACAACTTATCATGCCAAATAAAAATCACAAAACATACAGTAATGTGAATCATTCACAAATACAGTGGACCCCCGAGTATCGGCTACCCTGAGTATCGGCCGACTCGTGTTTCGGTTGCTTTTTTAGGCCCAATTTTGGCCCGACTATCAGCCATTCCCCGTGTTTTAGCCCAGGTATCAGACCTATCCGCCTGCCCGCACAGGCGTCGTGAGTCAGTCTAGCTTTGTTTATCACAATAAATTCATTGTGTTTAGTGCTTGTTTATTGATTATGACTGTGATATAAGCCACCATGGGCCCAAAGAAACTTCATAGTGGCAGCCCTTTGGTAAAGAAAGTGACAAACACGATAGAATTGAAGAAAGAAATTGTAGCAAAGTACCAAAGTGGAGGAGGAAGAGAGAGGGGAGAATGTGTCTTCTTCAGTGATTCACTGATTCTACGATATGTATGATACTAAAGCAGCACAAGTCGATAAAGGCTATAGCACCAGCCAGCGATAAAGTGTAGCATTAACAGTGTAGCAAGTAAGTTAAGCGATTAAGCGATAGGAAAATGACAACACGAAACTTAACTCCTACATTATTGTTTGAGGAATATAGGCGAACTGAGACCAACGCCGCCCTCCGCCACCATCTCTTGCAGGGCAAGTGTAAATATTTCTTATTTATAAAGTGTAAATATTTCTTATTTATAAATTACGTACATTGTTTCAGTGTAAATTAGTGGTGGTGGCCTGCTGCCTCCACCAACGGCAGTATATGTACGGCTTATGGTCAGTGGCCCTTATAAACCCAACAACAATAACACACTGCCACCATTCCTCACATTCGTAATGACATATTTTATTTATTCTAGAGTATATAGCATGTTTCTATGTTACGTATTAATATTGTTTATTATGTCATATTAGATGAATTGTGGTAGATAAATAGGCCATAGAGTTTATATTAGTGTCGTATTGAAGAGCTATCTTGTCCTGCCCTCCAAACAAACTCTCCTGCCTCTCTCATATGCCAACAAGAGTCTTCAGTAAAGGTAAAACTGATTCAAATGTTCATTTATCCATTAAAATTAGTGCTTTATATTTATTTCTCATTGTTTTCTGTATGTAAAACTATAGTATTTATTCTTTAAAAAAATTAATTTTTGGTGAATATTTTTGGGTGGAAACGGATTAATTGTATTTACATTATTTCTTATGGTAAATATTAGTTCGACTTTCGGCCAGTTCGAGTTGAGGCCTAGCTCCTGGAACGGATTACAGTCGATACTCGGGGGTCCACTGTAATCCAAACTGCAGAAAAGAATTTTAGACAACGAGGGGTCCATAGTGAACAGCTTCATAATGGTTCATCACCAACTAAAATGTTGTCTAAAGTCTCCCTTCCAAAGCGTAAGTCATCTGCAACTTATAGTGTGTGCACAGTTGAACCCAAACTTTGCAAGATCTAGGCTACTATACATTCTGTGAATTCTGAAGCTGTGAATAATACAAAATTTTGTACATCCAAATTATTGAAATCTTTAATATTACAGTGGACCCCCGGTTTTCGTTATTTTTTTGTTCCAGAATGCTGTTCAAGTCCCATTACCAAACGAATTTATTCCCATAAGGAATAATGTAAAGTAGACTAGTCCTTTTAGACTCCCAAAAATACACTTATAAAAGCATTTAAAAAAAATACACTTACATAAAAGGGAGAGTTTCGAGCAGGACGAACACCGGGGGTCCACTGTATATATTTTACATTTTCTGCCATGTCTCTTCAAATGTCACAGTTCAATACTGACAACTTTAAGAATGAATTTTACATACAAAAACAGATTTCGGCATTAGAAATTCAATAAACAAATTTTGAATGAAGCCCTGCAATCAGTTTTCAAATTAGGAGTTATGTGCCAATTATCAATTTAAGTGGCATGAGCCAAGTAAAAAACAAAAAATTGGCATAAAAAAAAATTCTTGACTAATTTGTACCGAAAAATACTAACATATCACACATGCACCAAAAGACCACATGCAAAAAATTTATGTATTTGATTAACACTAAAAAATTTGACAATTTTTTTGAAGACTTGCCTCATGAGAGAAAAATTTCCTTATTTCTTTAAATATCATTCAGCCTCAATGGCATAAGAAGGTGAACTTAAAGAAAAAGGTTTAATGGTGAGAAATAATGAAGAATGATTCAATTCTCCATTACACTATTGCCAAATTGCGGCATATTTTTGTTTTACACTTCGGATAATTCAATTTAAACGGTTCTGCTTCTCGGTAGGGAAAAAATTTCAGCACCGCAAGCTGGATGGTGTGGATCTTCCCCTCTGTGTAGTGAGCACTAGACAGTCTGCCTGTGGGTCAAGCCATTGTCTTTTACAGGGGAGGCCCTAGTTTCCTACCCTGCCACCTCCATACCAGTGCTCGGTATATACGCGTCCAGTACGGTGCCTAGCATTGTCTGTAAATCGGGTTTTGGTCTTTTCATCACCATACGTTGCACCTGCCAAGGAATCATGGCACCCAGGAGGCATGCAAGTAATGCAGGAAGTGGCAAGACAAAGTCAAAAAAAGTTAAAGTCTTGGAATTATGAAGAAAATCAAGATATTAAATAAGCTTAAATGTGGTGCATGTGCAGTGGACATGGTGAGATCTTATGACCTTAATGAAGCGTCGGTTCGAACAATTAAAAAGAGTGAAGCAAATATATGGGCTTGTGCACTGAATAACCCAGGCTGTCGTCTGATTTACTGAATGACTTGACTGATTTACTGAATAACCTGACTGACTGACCTACTGACTTGACTGATTTACTGAATGACTTGACTGACTGAATTGAATCAGTGACCTACTGACTTAAATGACTATACTGACTTGACTGACTGACTGACCTATTGACTCACTTGACTGGACTGACTTACTGACTGGATTACCATCCACCTCAGCCCAGATGGGCTTCAGCATGCCTCTCCACTTCCTCCTTCACAATCATCAACAAACACCAGCAACCACAATTTAAGGTAAGAAATATTATTTCTGTTGCATTTGTAGCCTCGAACAACAGAAAAAACATACACAATGACAATGAACAACAACTGCATTATCAATTTTATTTGCATAAGATTTGGAGACCTAAAAAAAATTTTTTTGGCTTTTTGAGGGTCCTAGGAACGTAACCCTCTTTTTCCCATAAGTTCTTCAGTTCTTTTAGCACGGATTCATCTAACACCACATTTTCAGGAACAAAACTACCATCTTAATCGACGGTCAACTGTATTTAAATATTTTAAGTGCCTTCACATTCATTTTAATAAAAAAGAAGATTGAGAAAGAAAGATTTTAGCACAGAAAATCCAATAAGCTATTTCCCACCGAGGCATGGTGGCCTAAAAGAAAAGAAACATATTGACCATCATTCATTCCATAACTGTCTTGCCAGAGGGGTGCCAATACTACAGTTCAAAACTGTAAATGTCCCCAACCCTCCTTCAGAGAGTAGGCACTGTACTTTCCACCTCCAGAACTCAAGTCCAACTAACTGCTTTCCCTGATTACTTTTCAACTTACGAGAAGTGCATCAAGCAAAACAGAAGAAAATGGTTAAAAACTCAAGACTCTAAAATATCTACAAAATATTCTTCAATAAGAATACCAAGATCAAATCATATTGATTATGCAACAACTGAATTCCTGGGGTCAACTATGTAAACAAACTTTTAGAGAAGTTCTAAAGTTTAAATTAATTGCTCTCGGCTCCAAGGAAAAAAAGAGATTTGTACTTCCAATATCCACAAATTGTCAAAATAGAATCACTACTGACCTATCAATCTTTACATTTAACCCTTTTGGGGTGGGTGCCAAACTAGTACATTTTACGAGCCAGGGTCGGTGCCGTATTAGTACGCGTAAATTCTAGCGGCTTCAAATTAAGCGGGAAACGGCTGGTAGGCCTACATATGAAAGAATGGGTCTGTGTGGTCAGTGTGCGAAGTATAAAAAAATTTTTGCAGCACACTGCATAATGAGAAAAAAAAACTCTGACCATATTTTTTGTTTAAAACAGCGAATTTGCAGTCTATTTTCGTATGGTATTTATTGATGTATTCTCTTTTTCTTGGTTTCATTTGATAGAATGGAAGATATATTACAGAAATAGAGATGATTTTGATTGGTTTTACAATGACAAGTACCTTGACATTGAGCTCAAAGTAGCGAAAATGTTCAATTTTTGCCAATGTTCAGGAGTAAACAAATCACGCCACGCATCCAATACACGTCAACTGGTGAGTCTAATATTCTTTCCCAAGTGCGGTAATATTATTTATACTGTTTTTACAATGATGCAGTTGTATACATAGCAGTAAATCTATTTTTTGTGAGAATAAAAATTCAAAGTGGAAAGCAAAAGTAATGTAAGAGGGGCCTGGAGACGTGACTAATGAACAGAGAAGATGTTATTTTAGTGCCAGGAATGTCTGCCTTGTTTATTCTGGACCCCATTTTGAAATTGGCATCGTTTGAAATTTGTGTGAAATTAGCCAAATTGCCAATTTCTGACCACTTTTTCGGGTAGTTGAAATTGGTAAATGGGTGGTTTCTTGTACTCAATCGATAGAAGAAATGGAGTTCTAGCAAAATAGCTATGATTTCAGTAGACTGTAACATTGGGATTGGCCAAAAATAGGGCTCAAAGTGGGCGAAATCGTCGATGCGTAAATATCGTCGAGACCGATAACTTCGCGAGAGAATAATTCCATAAGTTTTCCATCAAATTTCATACTTTTGGTGTGATTATGATCGGAAAAAGATTCTCTATCATTTCATAAGAAAAAATACTTTTTTTTTCCCAAAAAATTTTCGACCCTGAGAACGAGTTTGGAAGAGGGCCTGTCGACCCCCAAAGGGTTAAAAGTGATGACTTATTTCCGCTGTTATATTAACCCTTTCACTGTCAAGATCCCTGTTCACAAACTTTCTCTCAGTGTCGAAGAATTTAAAAAAAAAAAAAAAAAAGAATTCTTATGAAATGATAGAATCTTTTCCCGATGGTAATGACACCAAAAGTATGAAATTTGATTTAAAACTTATGGAATTATGTTCTCGCGAAGTTAGCGGTCTCAGCAATATTTATGCATCGCCGATTTTGCCCACTTTGAGCCCTATTTTCTGCCAATTCCATTGTTCCAGTCGACCAAACTTATAGCTATTTCGCTAGAACTTCATTTGTTCTATTGATTGAGTACAATAAGCCACCCATTTACTGATTTAAACTACAGAATAAAGTGATCAGAAATTGGTAATTTGGCCAATTTCATACACAATTCAAGTAAGGCCAAATTTAAAATAGGGGCCAGAATAAACACTGCAGACATTCCTAGCACTAAAATAACATTTTCTTTGTTCATTAGTCACATCTCTAGACCCCTCTTATATTACGCTTGCTTTCCATTTTGAATTTTTATTCACAAAAAAAAATAGAAGATTTACTGTTATGCAGACTACTGAATTATTGTAAAAATGGTATAAATAATATCAGCGCATTTGTGAAAGCATATTAGACCCACCAGTTGATGTGTATTGGATGTGTGGCGTGATTTGTTTACTCTTGAACATCGGCAAAAATCAAACATTTCCACTACTTTGAGCTCAATTTCAAGGTACAGTGGAACCCCGAGTTTAATCCACCCTGAGTATCGGCCGCTTTGAGTTTCGGTCACTTTTTTCAGCCTAATTTTGTCCTGACTTTCGGACGTTGCCCCAAGTTTTGGCCAGCATACCAGACCTGTCCGCGCTTGTGCGCCTCCCAGCGCAGGCGTTGTGAGCCAGTCTAGCTTTGTTTATACTTGAGTATAAACAAATCCCTGTGTGCTCATCCAAACATTTCACAATAAATTCATTGTGTTTAGTGCTTGTTTATTGATTGTGACTGAAATAAGCCACCATGGGCCCAAAGAAACTTCATAGTGGCAGCCCTTTGGTAAAGAAAGTGACAAACACGATAGAATTGAAGACAGAAATAGTAGCAAATAGCTATAGCACCAGCCAGCAATAGTGTACCATTAACAGTGTAGCAAGTAAGTTAAGCGATTAATCAATAGGAAAAGGACAGCACGAAACTGACTCCTCCAATGTTGTTGGAGTTACATTGAGCGACTGACAACACGCCGTCTCTGGTGGCCATCACCACTCCTATGTAAGGCTTATCTTTCAGTGGCCCTTATACACCCAACAACAAACAACACAGCAACACTCGTCGGTTAGGGAGAGAAGACATATGACATATTTTATTCATTCTAGAGTATATATCATGCTTCTATGTTATTAATATTGTTTATTATGTCATATTAGATGAATTGTGATAGATAAATAAGCAGTAGGGTTGATATTAGTGTCATATTGAAGGACCATCTTGTCCTGCCTCCAAACAAACTCTCCTAGCTCTCTCATACGCCAACAAGAGGTTCCAATAAAGGTAAAATTTGATTTAAATGTTCATTTATCCATTAAAATTAGTGCTTTATATTTATTTCTCATTGTTTTCTGTATGTAAAACTATAGTATTTATTCTTTAAACATATAAATTTTTTGTGAATATTTTTGGGTGGAATGGATTAATTGTATTTACCTTATTTCTTATGGGAAATATTGCTTCGACTTTCGGCCGCTTTGAGTTTAGGCCTACCTCCTGGAACGGATTATGGCCGAAACTCGGAGTTCCACTGTACTTTTATTCCGAAAACCATTCAAAATCATCTGTAACATATCTTCCATTCTATCAAATGAGACCAAGAAAACAAGAATACAACCATAAATACCATACAAAAATACACTGCAAAGTTGCAGTTTTAAACCAAAAACACGGTCAGAGTTTTTTTCTCATTATGCACTGCATGCTTCAGGGTTATTTTTATATTGCGCAGAAGCCCCTATCACATGCTTTTAACCCTCTCAGGGTTTCGGCCGTATTAGAATAACTTACGCCCCAGGGTTTTGGTCGTACTAGTACGCCTAAATTCTAGCACCCTCAAATCAAGCAGAAACAGGCTGGTAGGCCTAGATATGAGAGAATGGGTCTGTGCGGTCAGTGTGCACAGTATAAAAAAAATCCTGCACCACACAGTGCATAATGAGAAAAAAAAAAACTCTGACCGTGTTTTTGGTTTAAAACAGCGACTTTGCAGTCATTTTTCATATTGTATTTATGCTTGTATTCTCGTTTTCTTAGTCTCATTTGATAGAATGGATGATATATTACAGAAATAGAGATAATTTTGACTGGTTTCACGATGAAAGTACCTTGAAACCGAGCGCAAATTAGCGAAAATGTTCAATTTTGTCCGATGTTCAAGAGTAAACAAATCACACCATGCGTCCAATACACATCAACTGGCGAGTCTAATATTCTTGCACAAGTGCGCTGATATTTATACTATTTTTACGATGATGCAGTTGTATACATAACAGTAAATCTTCTATTTTTTGTGAGAATAAAAATTCAAAATGGAAAGCAAAAGTAATGTAAGAGGGGGCCTGGAGATGTGACTAATGAACAGAGAAGATGTTATTTTAGTGCCAGGAATGTCTGCCTTGTTTATTCTGGACCCTATTTTGAAATTGGCATCGTTTGAAATTTGTGTGAAATTGGCCAAATTGCCATTTTCTGACCACTATTTTGGGTAGTTGAAATTGGTAAATAGGCAGTTTCTTGTACTCAATCGATAGAAGAAATGGAGTTCTAGCGAAATAGTTATAATTTTAGTAGAACAGAAACATTGGAATTTGCCGAAAATAGGGCTCAAAGTGGGCAAAATCGCCGATGTGTAAATGTCATCGATACCTCTAACTTCGCGAAAGCATAATTCCGTTAGTTTTCGATCAAATTTCATCATTTTTGTGGCGTTATGATCGGAAAAATATTCTATATCATTTCACAAGAATTTTTTTTTTTTTTTTTAAATTCTTGGACCCTGAGAACGAGTTTCGGAGAGGGTCCTTGGACCCTGAAAGGGTTAACATCCTATGGAGAGGGAGCATGGACACTGGGGTCGTCCCGCAGTTACTAAAAACAACAGACATAGCCCCACTCCACAAAGGGGGCAGTAAAGCAATAGCAAAAAACTACAGACCAATAGCGCTAACGTCCCATATCATAAAAATCTTTGAAAGGGTTCTAAGAAGCAAGATCGCCACTCATCTAGCTACCCATCAATTACACAACCCAGGGCAGCATGGGTTTAGAGCAGGTCGCTCCTGTCTGTCCCAACTACTGGACCACTACGACAAGGTTCTGGATGCTCTAGAAGACAAACAGAATGCAGATGTTATATACACAGACTTTGCAAAAGCCTTTGACAAGTGTGACCATTGTGTAATAGCACACAAAATGCGTGATAAAGGAATAACAGGAAAAGTTCTTAGATGGATCTATAATTTCCTAACAAGTAGAACACAAAGAGTAGTAGTCAACAGAGTAGTCTGAGGTGGCTACAGTGAAAAGCTCTGTTCCACAAGGCACAGTACTCCCTCCCATCCTGTTCCTCATCCTCATATCGGACATAGACAGGGATATAAGCCACAGTGCTGTGTCTTCCTTTGCAGATAACACCCGAATCTGCATGACAGTGTCCACCATTGAAGACACTGCAAGACTCCAAGCAGACATAAACCAAATCTTTAAATGGGCTGCAGAAAATATTATGAAGTTCAATGATGAGAAATTTCAATTACTCAGATATGGAAAATGTGAGGAAATTAAAATCTCATCAGAGTACAAAACAAATTCCAACCACTCAATAGAGCGAAAACTTATGTCAAAGACCTGGGAGTGATCATGTCAGAGGATCTCACCTTCAAGGACCATAACACCGTAGCAATCACATCTGCTAGAAAAATGACAGGATGGATAATGAGAACCTTCAAAACCAGGGATGCCAAGCCCATGTTGGCACTTTTCATGTCGCTTGTTCTATCTAGGCTGGAATATTGCTGCACACTAACTGCACCTTTCAAGGCAGGTGAAATTGCTGACCTAGAAAATGTGCAGAGAACCTTCACAGCACGCATAACTGCAATAAACCACCTCAATTACTGGGAACGCTTGAAGTTCCTAAACCTGTACTCCCTAGAATGCAGGCGGGAGAGATACATTATTATATACTCGTGGAAAATTCTTGAGGGATTAGTACCAAACTTGCACACGAGTCACTCCCTACGAAAGCAAAAGACTCGGCAGGCGATGTAACATTCCCCCAATGAAAAGCAGGGGTGCCACTAGCACGTTGAGAGACAACACAATAAAGTGTCAGGGCACCAAGACTGTTCAACTGCCTCCCAGAATACATCAGGGGAATTACCAACAAACCCCTGGCTGTCTTCAAGCAGGCACTGGACAGGCACCTAAAGTCAGTACCTGACCAGCCAGGCTGTGGTTCATACATTGGACTGCATGCAGCCAGCAGTAACAGCCTGGTTGATCAGGCTCTGATCCAACATGAGGCCTGGTCACAGACCGGGCCGCAGGGGTGTTGACCCCTGGAACTCTCTCCAGGTATACTCCAGTACTTACCGAGATATAAGACCGCGAAGTTGGCGCTGGATGCTCACCTGACGGCAACATCGAGTCCTGCCACTTGCAGAAGTGTTGCCAATATACCTTTATTCTCGTTTTTATTTTAACTTATATAATTTTTATATTTTTATTATTACAATTTATAGTAGTTCTTGTGATTTCATAGCCAATCTTTGTTCTGACACTAATATTAGGTACTGAAATAGTACTCAAATAGTCAATCACACCGACAGGTGAACATTTTTACCTGCCTTAAGTCATTTACTATTGTCTAGAAATATATACAAAGTATTTATAGGTCTCAGCAATGTTTCAGACATGCTGGAGTATATATGAAACTCCTTAAAGCATTGTGTTAAGACAAGTGTCACTAAACTGCTGACAGTGCAGCAGTGGCGTGACACTTGATGATCGTGCACTGTTCCAGGGAACCTTGGCTTTATTCATTTTCACTGTTACACACAAACATGTATGTCTGTCTGTATCTGTCTGTCTAGCTCTTCTTATATGTCTTTCTGTCTGCTTGTGTGTGTGTGTCTTTCTGTCTGCCTGTGTGTATGTGTGTGTGTCTGTCTTTCTGTCTGCCTGCCTGTGTGTGTGTGTGTGTGTCTGTCTTTCTGTCTGCCTGCCTCTGTGTGTGTGTGTGTGTGTGTGTTTCTGTCTGCCTGTGAGTGTGTGTGTTTCTGTCTGCCTGTGAGTGTGTGTCTTTCTGTCTGCCTGTGAGTGTGTGTGTTTCTGTCTGCCTGTGAGTGTGTGTCTTTCTGTCTGCCTGTGTGTGTGTCTTTCTCTCTGCCTGTACTCACCTAATTGTACTCACCTAATTGTGGTTGCAGGGGTCGAGACTCAGCTCCTGGCCCAGCCTCTTCGCTGTCCGCTACTGGGTCTCTGCTCTCCCTGCTCCATGAGCTTTATCATACCTCGTCTTAAAACTATGTATGGTTCCTGCCTCCACTATATCTTTCTCTAGACTATTCCACTTCCTGACTACTCTATGGCTGAAGAAATGCTTCCTAACATCCCTTTGACTCATCTGAGTCTTCAGCTTCCAGTTGTGTCCCCTTGTTTCTGTGTTCCCTCTCTGGAACATCCTGTCACTGTCTACCTTGTCGATTCCCCGCAGTATTTTGTATGTCGTTATCATGTCTCCTCTGACCCTTCTTTCCTCCAGTGTTGTTAGTCCTATTTCCCTCAACCTTTCTTCATAGGACAGACCCCTGAGTTGTGGAACTAACCTTGTCGCAAACCTTTGCACTTTCTCTAGTTTCTTTACGTGCTTGACCAGGTGTGGGTTCCAGACTGGTGCTGCATATTCTAGTATGGGCCTGACGTACACGGTATACAGTGTCTTGAACGATTCCTTGTTAAGGTAACGGAACGCTAATCTTAGGTTTGCCAGTCGCCCATATGCTGCCGCAGTTATCTGGTTGATGTGTGTCTCCGGAGACGTGCTTGGCGTTATACTCACCCAAGGTCTTTCTCCTTTGCCGAGGTTTGTAGCCTTTGTCCGCCTAGCTTGTACTCTGTCAGCGGTCTTGTTTGCCCTTCTCCGATCCTCATGACTTTGCATTTGGAGGGATTGAATTCGAGAAGCCAATTGCTAGACCAGATGTCGAGCTTGTCAAGGTCTGTTTGCAGCCCTGCCTGTGTGTGTGTGTGTGTGTGTGTGTGTGTGTACTCACCTATATGTACTCACCTATATGTGGTTGCAGGGGTCGAGTCATAGCTCCTGGCCCCGCCTCTTCACTGGTCGATACTAATTCACTCTCTCCCTGATCCATAAGCTTTATCATACCTCTTCTTAAAGCTATGTATGGAACTTGCTTCCACTATTTCACTCTCCAGATTATTCCACTTCTTTACAACTCTAAGGCTAAAGAAATACTTCCTAACATCCCTATGACTCATCTGGGTTTTCAGCTTCCAATTGTGGCCCCTTGTTCCTGTATCCCATCTCTGAAACATTCGAGCCCTGTCCACCTTGTCAATTCCTCTTAGTATTTTATATGTTGTTATCATGTCCTCCCTGTCCCTCCTGTCCTCTAGTGTCATCAGGTTGAGTTCCCTTAACCTCTCCTCATAAGACATACCTCTCAGTTCTGGGACTAAACGTGTTGCAAATTTTTGCACTTTCTCCAATTTCTTGACGTGTTTGACTAGGTGAGGGTTCCATACTGGTGCTGCATACTCCAGTATTGGCCTGACATACACGGTGTACAATGTCATGAATGACTCCTTACTCAGATGTCTAAACGCTAATCTCAGGTTTGCCAATCGCCCATATGCTGCAGCAGTTATTTGATTGATGTGTGCCTCAGGAGACATGTTCGTTATAATGCTTAATCCAAGATCCTTTTCTTTAAGTGATGTTTGCAGCCTTTGATTCCCTAACATGTATGCCGTCTGCGGTCTTCTGTGTCCTTCCCCAATCTTCATGACCTTACACTTACTGGGGTTAAACTCCAGAAGCCATTTGTTTGACCAGACTTATAGTCTGTCCAGATCCCCTTGTAATCTTAACTGATCCTCGTCCGCTTGTATTCTCCTCATCAGTTTCACATCATCAGCGAACAGTGACACTTCTGAATCTATTCCTTCCATCATGTCATTCACATATACAGTGGACCCCCGAGTTACGTACACCCCGGAAATCGTACAATTATGTAAGTAGTATAATATTGTAAGTGCTTGTGGAAGTGTATTTTTGGGGGTCTGAAATAGACTAACCTAAGTGACATTATTTCTTAAGGGAGTAAATCCGTTCGGTAATGGCACTTGAGCAGGATTCTGGAATGAAGTTTTTACGATACTCGGGGGTCCACTGTATAAGAAACAGCATCGGACCTAGGACTGACCCTTGTGGAACCCCACTCGACACATGTGCCCACTCTGACACTTCATCACGTACCAACACTCGTTGTTTCCTTCCTGTTAGGTATTCCCTGATCCATTGCAGTACTTTCCCCATTATTCCTGCCTGCTCCTCTAATTTTTGCACCAGTCTCTTGTGTGGTACTGTGTCAAAAGCCTTCTTACAGTCCAAAAAGATGCAATCTACCCATCCCTCTCTCTCCTGTCTTACTTCTGTTACCTTATCGTAGAACTCAAGTAGATTTGTGACACAGGATTTTCCATCTCTGAAGCCGTGCTGATTATCATGCATGAGCCCAATCTTTTCAATATGTTCCACGACTCTTCTCCTGATGATCTTTTCCATTACTTTACATACTATACAAGTCAGAGACACTGGTCGATAGTTTAACGCTTCCTGTCTGTTTCCCTTCTTAAAAATTGAAACTACATTTGCTGTCTTCCACGCCTCAGGCAATTGTCCAGTTTCGATAGATTTACTGAAGATTGTTGCTAGTGGCACACACAGTTCCTCTGCTCCTTCTCTCAGTATCCAAGGATATATATTATCTGGGCCCACCGCCTTTGATGTATCTAGTTCACCTAGCAGTTTCATCACCTCTACCTTGGTTATGTGTATTGTGTCCAGCACCTGCTGGTACACCCTACTGCCACGATTTTCTGGAAGCATCCCTGTCTCTACCGTAAATACTTCTCTAAATCTTGTGTTTAGTTCATCACATACTTCTTGGTCATTCTTTGTGAGCTCCCCTCCTTCTTTCCTCAGCCTGATTACCTGGTCCTTGACTGTTGTTTTTCTCCTAATATGACTGTATAACAACTTTGGTTCAGATTTGGCTTTTGATGCTATGTCGTTCTCATATTGCCTCTGGGCCTCTCTCCTTATCCCAGCATATTCATTTCTGGTTCTTCTGCTCAACTCCTTGTTTTCTTGAGTCCTTTGCCTTCTATACCTTTTCCATGCTCTAGCACACTTGGCTTTAGCCTCTTTACACCTCCAGTTAAACCATGGGCTCACTCTGGTCTTACTATTTTTTCTGTTACCCTTCGGTATGAACTTCTCCTCTGCTTCCCTGCACTTAGTGGTCACTAGTTCCATCATTTCATTTACTGTCTTTCCCTCTAGTGGAAATGTGTAGTTCTCAGTGTTAAGCAGAAACTTGAACTAATAAAGAGGGTTGAGTCTGGTGAGGAATATGGTGTTAAGAAACAGTGTGTGATATCCATGGAAGCAGACTGCTCACAAGTCTAGTGTAGATGGTTCAACAGCTGGTCCCAGAAAGTACATGATAATGGCCCATGATGAAAAGCTTGAAGAAGCAGTATGTAAATGGTATGCTCAATTACATTCCGTTTGGAGTTAACGTTCTTGTGTTGATCTACACTGCTGCTCAATAGGCTACCAAAGCACATGAACAGCTATTTATATTATTTTCACTGGTAGTGTTTTACAGCTGCTCTGAATCAAAATAAAAGTTATTCCAAGTCACTAGTATCGACCACAGCAGTTTACACCTCATCTCTCCACCACAAAATTGTAAGCAAAATTATTGCAAATTACATGCACTATAAAACTACTATGCATTACAGTACTGCACTGTACTACACAGTTACAATACCTGTATAATTATTTAAGTGTCCGAGTGTCTCTGAACCAGCAGACCAAGTCCATGGCTTAGAAGACAACTGAACCATCGTGAAAACTTAATTTCGTAATTTGGAAGTTTCGAACAACTGGCACTATTGTAGACCCCCAACAGTCCATTAATTAAAGGGTTCACTGTATTATGATGCTCAATGACCTGTTTTAAGATAGTTGCAATAAAAGTTAAAAAATAAGTTGAAAGCTATTAAAGGAAAACATTTCTATTTCTTCTTTAAATTTATATGGATTTCTTTCATAAACACAAAGGGTAATACTAGTCTACTGTTTGTCAGAGCAATTGGGGTCAGTTTTTCATTGATGTGTAATAAGCAACATTAAGATGAGCACCGGGTCTTTGAGAGTCAGTATATCAGGTTATATGTAACATTATATGTATAAGTTATATATACAATATACATATAACAAAACATTTATACTGTATATATACTGTACATATAGCATTATGTATCATGCTCAATAATAAACCCACATGAAGACAAACTCCCGAGATGAAATGATCTGTATATTTCAACTTCCTTCTGGGATCCTCTTCAGCAGATCTGCTGAAGAGGATCCCAAAATGAGGTTGAAATATACAGATCAATTAATCTCCTGAGATTCCATCAACATGTGAGTTATTACTGAGCAATGACAAGTGTTCATTACACTTTAGTTATTCATTATGTATCATATATAACATTATACTCTATGTAACATGTATATGATATATAACAAATAACATTAGGTACATGTATATATACATCCAGTAATGTCCATATATCACATCACAAAACAATGTATAAACAATGTAAATATAAATACAGTGGACCCCCGGTTTTCGTAATTAATTCGTTCCAGAATGCTGTTCAAGTGCCGTTACCAAACAAATTTGTTCCCATAAGGAATAATGTAAATTAGATTAGTCCTTTTAGACCCCCAAAAATACACTTACAAAAGCACTTACAAAAATACACTTACATAATTGTTCGAGTTTGGAGCAGTATGAAAACCGGGGGTCCACTGTACTGAACATTAAAGTACCAATAAGCTGAAAATCACATACAACCCAAAAGCTTATTACACATTAAGATACAGTACTTGTAAAAATTTCTGGACATGAATTAAATCCATTTAGATAGATTTCCTTAAGAAAATAACATTCATTGTGTGCAATGAGGTGCATTAGTTGCATGAGTGGCAGATGCAAAGGCTGCAAACATAAGGTGCTTTATCCCCAAGGTTAGTTCAATGCAGAAGAAATAGCTCTGAGTAAAGAGATATCAAGTCAAAGCTCAATCTAAAACTGTTAGAATGCCACAAGAGGAAACTCCATGTTAACCCCACACCGCCTATCATAAAGATAATAAAGTTATATCTTGGTAAATGAGCAGAAGAAATACTTCTTAGTAAGCTCAATGACCAAACAGTCACTGCTCTGATGCCAAAACATGTGATATCTGGCTTCATAGTCAAAGATAAACAGTCAAATGTTGATCCATGTGGTGAAGCAAACTATTCTATGTCTTACCTATGATAATCATGGACACAGTAGATCTTGTTGTCAACATCAACGGTGAATGGTACACCGTCCAAGCACTCGTTACATATGCAGCATCGGAAGCATCCAGGGTGGTAAGACTTCCCCATAGCTTGTAATATCTGAAAAATATTAACATACATAACTAAAAAATATTTTTTTAAATTAGAAATACAAAATAGGTGTTTTGGTTGTACAGTACTGTACAACCAAAACACCTATTTCTTTGTATATTTTCTTATAATTTTCTGTTTAAAAATACATTATAGTAAACCTCCATATTCACGGGACTTACATTTCTGGAGATCCACAAATTTGGAAAAATCCACTGAAGAGCCCATCACACACCAAATGATCATATACCAAAAAGCACAAAAAATTTACTTTTTTTTATCTTAATGTCAGTAATTATTATCATGAAATGGACATGTGAACCCATGGAAAGCCAGTTGTAAAATAAACAGGCCAGTGTTCTCCATACCATGCCAGTCTTAATTAAAGGATTCATCCAACTAAGTAAACACTACCTGTGTTAATATACACTAGTACAGGACCCCACAAATGCAGATTTTAGATTAATCTCATACCAATACAGTGTATAGAAATACAGTTAATGAGATTAATCTTATATGGCTGGCACAATGCAACAAATCACCAGCCTCTTAATTTTAGCACTGGCTAACTATAATTACAAATCTACCATAAACTCTTCTGCTATTTTTTTAGAAATGTAGTTCTTATCAACTACCTAATATAACTCGCCTAACTATTTTGCCTCTACCTGCTCATTATTTTGATGTTGTGGTGTTGCACAGGTGTTAGATGAGACCAACACAGCATATACAGCACAGCTGTCGCCCTCCATCTATAACAACACTAAGCAATCATGGTAACATTATACCCCTGTCTAAGACCTACTTTTTACTAGAAAACAGTCCCCTTCTCTACTTTATACTCTAATCTCAGCCTCACTCTCCTCACAAAAACTTTTAAATGCTTGGAGTAAACTACCACTACACCTACCATCTGACATTTCTAGATCCAGAAATATGCAACAAACAGCTTCTAACCCCTATCTAAGTATTGTTCACTTACATGCTAAGTATTGTTCACTTACATGCTAAGTATTGTTCACTTACATGCTAAGTATTGTTCACTTACATGCTAAGTATTGTTCACTTACATGCTAAGTATTGTTCACTTACATGCTAAGTATTATTCACTTACATGCTAAGTATTGTTCACTTACATGCTAAGTATTGTTCACTTACATGCTAAGTATTGTTCACTTACATGCTAAGTATTGTTCACTTACTGTTAAGTATTGTTCCTTACATGCTAAGTATTGTTCACTTACATGCTAAGTATTGTTCACTTACATGCTAAGTATTGTTCACTTACATGCTAAGTATTGTTCACTTACATGCTAAGTATTGTTCACTTACATGCTAAGTATTGTTCACTTACATGCTAAGTATTGTTCACTTACATGCTAAGTATTGTTCACTTACATGCTAAGTATTGTTCACTTACATGCTAAGTATTGTTCACTTACATGCTAAGTATTGTTCACTTACATGCTTCAATGCAAATATTTGGTCTACAAATTCCCTTTCCTTCCTAAATCATCTTTGTTTCCATGCAATCCTACTTTCTGTTTTACCACTAACTCTTTCAATAATAATCAGAGTTCACTTACCCAGCATACTCAAATATTTTTTTTTTAACTCAACGACCATCTCCCATCAAGGAAGGGTGACCTCCCCCCCCCCTCAAAAAAAAAAACATCAATATTCCCTCAACTGTTTGTTTCACAAGTGTGTTAACATTAAAATCAGCTTACCCCTTTGACTGTAACATCCCACTCCTCCTTCAGGATGCAAGCATTGCCTTTCCCACCTCCAAGACTCAAGTCCAGCCAACTGGTTTCCCTGATTCAGGGGAGAGAACCCTTCATAAAAGATGCTCTTCTTACACTCCAACAGCACATCCATTATAACCCACTAGCCTTCTATGTTCACAAAAACTTGCTGGATCCTTGAGCCCCTAAAATTCAAGCCTCTTGTACCCCCCCTCCCTCCAACCATTCCTGGAACAACCCCTTTTCCTTCTTCATTCTACCCCCAGATCTATACACCTTCGTCACTCAATCACTGACCTTACTCTCTCTATGGCCAAACCTCAACACCCCACATTATCATTTAATTTCTACACTTTGAATCTTTTTTTTAACACACTGGCCATCTACCACAGAGGCTGGGTGACCCAAAAAAAGAAACACTTTCAACATTCACTTTCAACTATCACTGTCTTGACAGAGATGCATAGCTACAACAATTCAGATGTCCCTCCAAACAGCAAATATACACACTCGGAATTCTCTGCATGATATTCACACGCACACTCACTGATCTCAAACACAGCATCTCTACTGCCTCCAGCCTCCTCCTCGCTGCAACATTTGAAACCCATGCCTCACGCAATAACATTGGTACCACTATAATCTGTTACATAACATAATTTAGTATTTTAATGAAGTTTTTGTGAAAGATAAGCTGTGGTGAAGTGTTAAAAATGTACCTGGCTAGACTTAACATAAGATCTGATCACCCTGGTGTTGAGTATGTTGCAATACTATATACAACACCATAGCCATGGGTAGTTCTACTATGAAACTAATGAAGCTTAAGTTTCAGGGCCCCTAATCCCCGAAGGGCCCCAGAAGTGACTTTAGTCCACATTGCTTAAAAATTTAAGTCTACCATATGAAAGGGGATTTTAAATAATAATAATAATAATAATATAGTGAAATTCAATACAAAATAATAGTTAAAATAAAAATTAAAATGTTATTAATCCTTAAACTGTCCCCACGTAGATCTACGTTCACATGCGTAGCGCTACAAATGTAGATCTACGTTTTATTTTTTCTGCCTCCAAATTTGGCACGATTGGCCTTGTGGGAGCACCAGTTCAACTGAGTGCCAGTTAGAGTAAATAGCGTGGCAAACACTAGGGATTCACTGATGTCATGTCATGTTAACACTCCCCTTTTAAGAGGAAAATGATGTTGACCCAGAGTTTAGTGGCTTTGAGATGGATGTGGCCACAAGTGGTCGAGGAAATATCAAAAACCTCGATAATAACCCATGTGCAACATTTGTGCAACATCCTTTCATTTCTGATACAACTGGTAGTGTCATCCTGCCAGAATGTCCAATAACCTATGCAACATGTGTAATATGTATTCGGCAGGCTGGGTGGCTGGCTGGCTGTCTCTGTCTGTCTCTGTCTATATCTATCTCTGTCTCTCACAGGTACACATAAGTACTTAGTGTAAATTACCTAGGATAACTCAAAAATTCCAAGCAAAATGTTGTACAGTGCTTCTAGATGTAAGACATATACATGACTGGCAAGTAATACGCAATTTTTACTTGCTCAGGAATCAGGGAGCGGCTCCCTGAGACAGAGACAAGCAGACGGAAAGAGAGACACACACACAGGCAGACAGAAAGACATAAGTAGAGCTAGACAGATAGACAGACAGACAGACATGTTTGTGTGTAACAGTGAAAACAAATAAAGCCAGGGTTGCCTGCAGCAGAACCACGCTCATCAAGTGTCCCTGCACTGTCAGCAGTTTACTGACACTCGTCATAACACCATGCTTCAAGGAGTTTCATATAGTATACTCCAGCATGTCTAAAACATTGCTGAGACTTATAAATACTTTGTATATATTTCTAGACAATAGTAAATGACCAAGGCAGGTGAAAATGTTCACCTGTCGATGTGATTGTGACTATTTGAGTACTATTTCAGTACCTAATATTAGTGTCAGAACAAAGATTGGCTATGAAATCACAAGAACTATTATAAATTGTAATTATCTGAACATAAAAATATAAATTAAAATAAAAACGAGAAAAAAGGTATATCAGCAACACTGCTGCAAGCGGCTGGAGTCTATGTTGCCGTCAGGTGAGCATCCAGCGCCAACTTCATGGGCTTATATCTCGGTAAGTACAGTGGTCCCTCGGTTTTCGTGCATCTCCAAACTCGAACATTTATGTAAGTGTATTTTCGTAAGTGCTGTTGGAAGTGTATTTTTGGGGGTTTGAAATAGACTAACCTACGTGACATTATTTCTTAAGGAAGTAAATTCGTTTGGTAATGGCACTTGAGCAGCATTCTGGAACAAATTTTCGGCGAAAACCGAGGGACCACTGTACTGACTCTAAAAATTTAATAATCCTATAACTTGTAGAAAAATGCGCTCTTCATTTAATTTTTTTTTTTTTTTTTTCAAAATATTCGGAGCACTACACAGGTGAACGTAGATCTATATTTGGACAGTTTAAGGGATAAAGTATCATGTAAGCTAGCCGTTACTGGTTGCATAGGTGATTCCACAACAGTTCAAGCTTCAGGGCCACAAAAATGTAAGTCCACCATTGACAGTAGCTCACATACTCTGGTGTTGAGCATGTTGCAATACTATATACAGTGGACCCCCGAGTATCGTAATTAATCCGTTCCAGGAGCTATTAACACGAAGTTTACGAAATTCGAACCCTTATTTCCCATAAGAAATAATGTAAATACAATTTATCCGTTCCACAAAAAAATATTCACATACTAAATAATTAAAAACAATATACAGTGGTACCCCGGTTTACGATGGTCCCCAAACTCACCCTTTTATGTAAGTTTATTTTTTTAAATGCTTTTGTAAGTGTAATTTTGGGGGTCTAAAAGGACTAGTCTATTTTACAACATTTCTTAAGGAGATAAATTCGTTTGGTAATGGCACTTGAACAGCATTCTGGAATGAAAAAATATCGTAAACCGGGGTACCACTGTATATATATATACATTTACTTACCTTTATTGAAGAGTTGCAGGCATCTGGAAGATAGGGATGATGACAGGGGCAGGGTGTTAGTGGTTGGAAGGGAAATCCCCCTCCAAAAGGACTTCAGGTAACAAGTCCCTCTCTGGGGTTACTTCTTCTTTTTCTTTTAATGCGTGAATGCTACACTCCCTGCATGAATGCTACACTCCCTGCATGAATGCTACACTCCCTGCATGAATGCTACACTCCCTGCATGAATGCTACACTCCCTGCATGCCTGCTACACTCCCTGCATGCCTGCTACACTCCCTGCATGCCTGCTACACTCCCTGCATGCCTGCTACACTCCCTGCATGCCTGCTACACTCCCTGCATGCCTGCTACACTCCCTGCATGCCTGCTACACTCCCTGCATGCCTGCTACACTCCCTGCATGCCTGCTACACTCCCTGCATGCCTGCTACACTCCCTGCATGCCTGCTACACTCCCTGCATGCCTGCTACCCCTGCATGCCTGCTACACCCTGCATGCCTGCTACACTCCCTGCATGCCTGCTACACTCCTGCATGCTGCACACTCCTGCATGCCTGCTACACTCCCTGCATGCCTGCTACACTCCCTGCATGCCTGCTACACTCCCTGCATGCCTGCTACACTCCCTGCATGCCTGCTACACTCCCTGCATGCCTGCTACCACTGGGGTGCCACTAGGAAGCTTCTTTGGACCCATGGTGACTTATTTCACAGTGACAATCAATAAACCACCAAAAAAGACACCAAATGTATTGTGAATGTTTGAAAGAGCGCGCTGGGTAATGTTCTCTCAATGGTAAACAACACTTCACTGGTGGGCGTCCTGCGTCCTGCACAGGCGCGGAGCAGGCAGACAGGTCTAATACGTTATGAAACACGAGCCAGTTTACGATTCACGAAATCGAAAAAAGCTTACGAAACACGATTTTTACGAAATAAGAACCTTACAAAACTCGGGGGTCCACTGTAGTACGTACAGTGAACCCTCGGTTAGTGGCCGTTCCTGTTAGCGGCCAACTCGGTTAGCGGCCGGTTTTACGGCTCCCGGTTAGCGGCCGTTATTTCGGTTAGCGGCTGTATGGGACGCGTCAACCCGCCGGCTGGGGCCGCTTGCGCTTCAGTTTGGCTGTATCTCTCAGTGCATAAGGAAGCTTCTGCTCATTCATCCAGACATTTCGCTTGTTTTCCATTGTTTTTTGCCATTGCAACTGCGAAATAAGTAACCATGGCTCCCAAGAAAGTTCCTAGTAAAGTTCCTGTGGCAAAGAGAGTGAGAAACATGATGGAATTAAAGAGAGAAGTGATTGAGAAATATGAGAGTGGTATGCAGGTGCTGGAACTTGCCAGGATGTTTGGGAAAAACAAATCAACAATTACAACCATCCTGTCAAAGAAAGAACAAATCAAGGAGGCTGATGTTGCCAAAGGAGTAAATGTGCTTACGAAACAAAGGTTACCAATAATGGAACAAATGGAAAAGTTATTGTTATTGTGGATTAAAGAAAAACAAATACAGTGGACCCCCGAGTTTCGTAAAAACTTCCCTCCTGAAGTCTGCTCAAGTGCCATTACCGAACGAATTTACCCCCTTAAGAAAAAATGTCACGTAGGTTAGTCTATTTCAGACCCCCAAAAATACTTTTCCATAAGCACTTACAATATTATACTTACATAAATGTACGATTTCCGGGGTTTACGAAACTCGGGGGTCCACTGTAGTGGGAGACAGTGTAGTGGAGTCTGTTATTTGTGAGAAGGCAAGGCATTTGCATGAAGATCTTGAAGAAAACTCCTGGAACAAGTGCTGCTGGTAGTGAATTTAGGGCCAGCAAAAACTGGTTTGAGAGATTTAAGAAGCGTAGTGGCATACAGTGTTGTAAGGCATGGTGAAACAAAGTTCAGACAAACATTCTGCTGAAAAGTTTGTGCAGGAATTTCAGGACTACATAAAGAGTGAAAATTTCAGGTACATCTTGCTACTTCTACTTACACTTAGGTCACACTACACATTCATGTACAAGCATATATATACACACCCCTCTGGGTTTTCTTCTATTTTCTTACTAGGTCTTGTTCTTATTTCCTCTTATCTCCATGGGGAAGTGGAACAGAATTCTTCCTCCGTAAGCCATGCGTGTCGTAAGAGGCGACTAAAATGCCGGGAGCAAGGGGCTAGTAACCCCTTCTCCTGTATATATTACTAAATGTAAAAGGAGAAACTTTTGTTTTTCCTTTTGGGCCACCCCGCTTCAGTGGGAAACGGCCGACGTGTTGAAAGAAAGAAAGAAGATAAAGAGTGAAAATCTGAAACCCCAACAAGTGACGAAACAGGCCTGTTTTGGAAGAAAATGCCCAACAGGACCTACATCATGCAGGAGGAAAAGACACTGCCAGGACACAAGCCTATGAAAGACAGGCTAACTCTCATGTTGTGTAGCAATGCAAGTGGGGATTTCAAAGTGAAGCCTTTACTCGTGTATCACTCTGAAACTCCCACATCCTCACCACTCACCTCCAACCCCAGGGACTTGCCCAATGCCACAATACATTCCACAACAGGCAGAGGATCAGCAGGGTCAGGGTCAGCCTCAAACCCTTCAAAATCCCTCTCTTGGACACAACCTGGCCACAATTGTCTCCAAGAAGAGTTCAAAGTCCTGGAAGTCACTCCCTTCCAAGTGATTCTTCCAGAACTCTCTTAAGGTCAATTCAGTGTCCGAGGTCACTTTTCTTTTTTAATATTAACACATCGGCCGATTCCCACCAAGGCAGGGTGGCCCGAAAAAGAAAAACTTTCATCATCATTCACTCCAACACTGTCTTCCCAGAGTGCAGACACTGTACTTCCCATCTCCAAGACTCAAGTCCGGCCTGCCGGTTTCCCTGAATCCCTTAATAAATGTTACTTTGCTCACACTCCAACAGCACGTCAAGTATTAAAAACCATTTGTCTCCATTTGTCTCTTAGGTCACTTCAAAGCACTTTTCAAACAATGCTTTTGTGTAGAGTGTTTTGAAGTTAGAAATGACCTGTTGGTCCATGGGCTGGAGGAGAGGAGTGTTGTTAGGAGGCAAGAACTTTTATAAAACTGAAGTCCTTACACAGTAGGTCTACCAAATTTGGAGGATGTGCAGGAGAATTGCCAGTAACAGGAGGCACTTGAGGTCCAATTTATTTTCCAGGAGGTATTTTTTCACACTGGGGCCAAACTCTTCATGGATCCACTCTTTGAAAATTTTGCCTTGTGACCCATGCCTTATGATTAGCTTTCCACAACACACACAATCTATTCTTGACGACATTGTGTTTCTTGAAAACACTGGGATTTTCTGAGTGATACACCAGTAAAGGCTTCACTTTAAAATCCCCACTAGAGTTAGAACAAAACAAGAGAGTTAGCTTATTTTTCATAGGCTTGCATCCTGGCAGTGCCTTTCCTCCTGAGTAATGTAGGTCCTGTTGGGCATTTTCTTCCAAAACAGGCCTGTTTCATCACAATTGAACACTTGTTTGGGTTTCAAATTTTCAGTCTTTATGTAGTCCTGAAATTCAGTTATGAATTTTTCAGCTGCACGTTTGTCTGAACTGGCAGCCTCACCATGCCTTACCACATTATGTATGCCACTACACTTCTTAAATCTGTCAAACCAGCCTCTGCTGGCCTTAAAATCACTAACACTAAAATCAGCACTGGTTCCAGGCATTTTCTTTACAAGATCGGCATGCAACTGCCTTGCCTTTTCACAAATGATTGTCTCCGACACACTATTACCCGCTAACTCTCTATCCTTGATCCACACCAGAAACAACTTCTCAACCTGTTCGACTATTTGTGGTCTATTTTTGGTTAGCATATCAACACCTTTCACAACATCAGCTTCCATGATTTGTTCTTTCTTTGCCAGGATAGAAGTGATAGTTGACTTGTTTTTGCCATATATCCTGGCAAGCTCTGCAATTCGCACACCACTCTCGTATTTTTGTACTATTTCCTTCTCCATGTCTATGGTGTTTCTCACTTTCTTTACCACAGGGGTACCACTAGGAACTTTCTTTGGACCCATGGTAGCTTATTTCACAGTCGCACTTAATGAAAAAGCTCCAATTAATTGTGAAATGTTTGGAAGAGCACGCAGGGTAATGTTCACTGGAGGATAAACAAAGCTAGACTGACTCACGACACCTGTGCATGCGCCAGGCGGACAGGTCTTGTACGCACGCATTCAAAACACGGAGCACGTCCGATACTCGGGACAAAATTTGTTCAAAAAAACCGTTCGAAACTCGAATCGTTCGACAGTCGAGCCGTTCGAAACTCGGGGTTCCACTGTACTTCCCATCTCCAGGAATCAAGTCCGGCCTGCCGGTTTCCCTGAAACCCTTCATAAATGTTGCCTTGCTTACACTCCAACAGCACATCAAGTCCTAAAAACCATTTGTCTCCATTAGCTCCTATCTAACACGCTCACGCATGCTTGCTGGAAGTCCAAGCCCCTCGCACACAAAACCTTCTTTACCCCCTCCCTCCAATCTTTTCTAGGCCGACCCCTACCCCGCCTTCCCTCCACTACAGATTTATACACTCTCGAAGTCATTCTATTTTATTCCATCCTCTCTACATGTCCAAACCATCTCAATAACCCCTTCTCAGCCCTCTGGATAATAGTTTTGGTAATCCCACACCTCCTCCTAATCTCAAACTACGGATTCTCTGCATTATATTCACACCACACAATACCCTCAAACATGACATCTCCACTGCCTCCAGCCTTCTACTTGTTGCACCATTCACAACCCATGTCTCACACCCATACAAGAGTGTTGGTATAACTATACTCTCATACATTCCCCTCTTTGCTTTCATGGATGAAGTTCTCTGTCTCCATAAGCTCCTCAGTGCACCACTCACCTTTTTCCCCTCGTTAATTCTATGATTCACCTCATCCTTCATAGACCCATCTGCTGACACATCCCAAATATCTGATATCTGAACACAGTCACCTCCTCCAGACTCTCTCCCTCCAATCTGATATCCAATCTTCCGTTATGTAATTTTTTTGATATCCTCATCACCTTACTCTTTCCTATATTCACTTTTAATTTCCTTCTTTTACATACCCTACCAAACTCATCCACCAACCTCTTCAGAATCCCCCAAAAGCACAGTGTCATCAGCAAAGAGCAACTAATACTAATACTAATACATAGTACGTAATAATAATCACTCTGGCACATTAAATGTCTCATTTTAAGTTAATATAGACATTTTTATTAATCCATCTATGAATCTGCGTTTGGCCTAGTCACTCCCCTCAACACTTTTGTTTACAATTCTCGGCATGAATTATTCATTACTTCTCCCTTCGTTTATGATGGAATCTAAAGGTAGTTCTTAGAAACAATTAAACTCTGTGAACAAGGTATGTTGATGGTAATAATATGGCTCTGGGCCACATTAAATATCGTATAGCTATGTACAGTGGAACCTCAGTTTTCGTGATTAATTTGTTCAAGAAGTCTGACGAAAACCAAATTGTACAAAAACTGAAGCAATATTTTCCATAAGAAATAATATAAATCCAATTAATCCATTCCAGACACCCAAAAATATTAACAAAAAATACCTTTTATAGAGAATAATTAGTTTTACATACAGAAAACTATGAGAAATAAATATAAATGACTAATGTAATGGATATTATAAACACTTAACATCACTTTTACCTTTATTGAAGACTCTTGTTGGCGTATGGAGGACGGCGAGGAGGGGAGAGGGAGGAGAGGTTATTGTTTGGAAGGGGAATCAGCCACGCATACGCCACTTTCGTACTTTGCTACGAGTTCTTTCTTGAATTATATCATGTTTCTCGCCTTCTTTATCAAAGGGCTGGCACTCGGAACTTTCTTTGGCCTCATGGTGGCTTATTTAGCAGTCGCACTCAATAAACAAGCAAAAAACAATAGATTATTATGAAATGTTTCAGACAGATGAACGCACAGGGTAATGCTCACTTAACGAGAAACAAAGCTTGACTGAGTCAGAATGCGTGGGATGCTTTGTGTGGGAGCAGGCAGGCGGACGTGTTTGGTACGGCGGATGTACAAAAACAGACAAAATTTTGACAAAAGTCGAAAACCGAATTCTACGAAAACCGAGGTTCCACTGTATAGGTTGGTGAAGCCCAGGCGAGCTACATCTACTGGCTACCTACAAATGACTTTCTACAAATAAATACTACTCACCTCTCATTCTACATTAAGACTACACATATTTTAAGGTAAATAATGAGTGTACTGTATGTGTATTTTATCTCTCTGGGCTGCTTTAACCCTTTGACTGTTGCAAGCCCATTTCTGAAACAGTCATTCAGTCGCAAAATATTCTTAAAAAAAAAAAAAAAATTCTTATGAAAGATAGATAATCTTTTCCTGATGGTAATGACACCGAAAGTACAAAATTTGATGGAAAACTTATGGAATCACGCTCTCGCGAAGTTAGTGATCTCGGCGATATATACGCATCAGCGATTTCGCAGAGTTTGAGCCCTATTTTCGGCCAATTCCATTGTTCCAGTCGACCAAACTCATAGCTATTTCTTTAGAACTCCATTTGTTCTATCGATTGAGTACAAGAAACCGCCAATTTACCGATTTCAACTACCCAATAAAGTGGTCAGAAATTGGCAATTTGGCCAATTTCATGCAATATAAAAAAGATGTCAATTTCAAAATAGGGTCCAGAATAAACAATGCAGAAATTTCTGGCACTAAAATAAGATTTTCTCTGTTCATTAGTCATGTCTTTAGGCCCCTCTTATATTACTCTTGCTTTCTATTTTGATTTTTTATTCACACAAAAAATAGAAGATTTACTGTTATGCAGACTACTGCATTATTGTAAAAATGGTATAAATAATATCAGTGCACTTGTGAAAGAATATTAGACTCACCAGTTGACATGTATTGGACGCGTGGCGTGATTTGTTTACTATTGAACATTGGCAAAAATCGAACATTTCCGCTATTTTGAGCTCAATTTCAAGGTCGTTTTCATCATGAAACTAATCAAAATCATCTCTATTTCTGTAATATGTTTTCCATTCTATCAAATGAGACCACGAAAAAGAGAATACAACCATATATACTATACGAAAATACACCTCAAAGTCGGTGTTTTAATCCAAAAACACGGTCAGTTTTTTTTTTTCTCATTATGCACTGCGTGCTGCAGGATTTTTTTTATACAGCGCAAACTGACCACACAAACCCATTCTCTGATATGTGGGCCTACCAGCTTTCTCCCACTTGATTTGAAGCCACTAGAATTTTTGAGTATATATACGTCCGAAACACTGGCTTGTACGACATATATATATATATATATATATATATATATATATATACGTACGACCGAAACAGTCAAAGGGTTAAATATCGTATATTAAGTTTGGGACTGGGAGCCAGGGCTACCTACACCTGACTTCCTACAAATAAGTACGACTCACCTCTCACCCTACATTAAGACTACAAATATTTTAAGGTAAGTAATGAATGTACAGTGGAACCCTGACTAACGAACGCTCCATATAGCAAACAAATCGTGTAACGAACGCTTTTTTCGCAAAATATTTTTCTCATGTAGCGAACATTTACTCGTGTAGCAAACCGTATCAGACCTGTCCGCCTGCCCCGTGCAAGAGCGGTGAGGCGGACAGGATGCCAGTCAAGCGTTGTTTACATTTGAGAGAACATTACCCAGTGCACTCTTTCAAACATTCACAATACTTTTGTTGTGTTTATTGCTGGTTCAGTGATTGTCACTGTGAAATAAGTCACCATGGGTCCAAAGAAGCTTCCTGTGGTAAAGAGAGTGAGGACCACCATCGAACTGAAGAAAGAGATTGTAGAAAAATATGAGAGTGGCATACATGTGAGAGCTTGCCAGGATGTACAACAAAAATAAATCTAGTATCGACATTATCCTGGCAAAGAGAAATGAGATCAAGGAAGCTAATGTTGCAAAAGGGGTTGATATGTTAATGAAAAATAGATCGAAAACAGTGGATGAGGTTCAGAAGTTGTTGATGGTGTGGATAAACAATAAACAGATAGCAGGTGATAGTATTTCCACGGCGATAATTTGTGAAAAGGCAAGGAAGCTGCACGCAGATCTTGTCAAAACAATGCCGGGAACCAGTGGCGAAGAGAGTGATTTTAAAGCCAGCAGAGGCCGCTTTGAGAGGTTTAAGAAACGTAGTGGCATACAAAGTGTTGTGAGACATGGTGAGGCAGCCAGCTCAGACAAACGTGCAGCTGAAAAGTTTGTGAGTGAATTTAAGGGGTTCGTAGAGGCTGAAGAATTCCTCCCCCAACAAGTGTTTAATTGTGATGAAACAGGCCTGTTTTGGAAGAAAATGCCCAACAGGACCTTCATTACTCAGGAGGAAAAGGCACTGCCAGGACACAAGCCTATGAAAGACAGGCTAACTCTTATGATGT